>JBBPBX010040767.1:10145-29205 GCA_038048925.1 Garcialebias charrua
ATATATATATGAATATATGAATATGTTTCTGTTCTGTACCCCAAGATTATTTCTGCTGTGACTTGGTGCTACATAATTAAAAAATAAACTGGAAAAATCACGTAAAAAAAACAGGTCCAGGTAGAACTAAATCATCAAGCTCCTACTTACATTGTGTCATGTTGAGTTCAGGTTTAGTAAATAACTTTATAGACGATCACTTGGATATTTATTGTTTTATTTTCAATTTCAGACATTAATTTTTTCACATCTGTTTTTTTTATATATACTTAAAAAGAAAAAAATATTGTAAAACAGAGAGTAGTTCTCACAGTGTTATGCTGAACGTTGTGCTTTTGTGTGAATTGTTTTCCCCAGACACAGGAATTTTCTCATTTCCTGACCGACGAATGATATTTTCTGAAATGTTCAGTGTGACACAGCAGTGTAAATGCATTTCATTCCAGCAAAATTAAATTCTACCAAAGAAAAGATGCACCAAGCAAATGCTCATTCTATGCAAAAGTAATATTCACTAAAGCACAATGCACAACCTTAATATTTAGCACAGCATCATGAATGTGTCTTAAACGTGCCTGTTGTCACTATTATAACACATTAAACAAAATAACAAGATAATAAGACTCATTATATTAGTTTTTGTGATTTTTTTATTTTTTGTGTGTCATTGAAGAACATTTTTCCTTTCGATCAGTAGCGCTCAGCGTAAAGTGGCCAACAGACAGTTTAAATGATCTAAAAAAAAAAGATTTCAGAGATAATGACTGCAGCCCTACCAAGTGTATCAGCCAGCCAAGCGTTGATAGCCTTATCAGAACACTCCACAGAGACCTCACTGCCCAACTTTTCACATCAGTGTGCCGCTACTGTTGGTTTTGTGTGCACTAGAGAGAAGGGAAGCGTGTACGCATCTGCAGAGGCGAGGGAAGAGACAGGCAGGCAGAGATAGATACTCTGTAATGAGTTTCCATAAAGAACTCTGTGTGCCATCATTGTTGTGATTTTATGAGTTCATCATGAAAGAGGGAGTTAATGTAAGTCACAGTAGGCGATGCAACGGGGGACCACGGTTAAAAAAGTGAAAGGAGGGAAAGTAACAGAATGAAGTGGCAAAAAAAGAGGAAATTGTAATGTCTCCTGTGATGAAGCGGCGGATAAGAGAAGCTGGTGCCGTGTTCATCCGAGCTGCTTCTACTCGGGGACTCAGAGGAGAGTTGGGTGGGGGGGTTGGTTACCGGGAGAGAGCCGGCCATGTCTTTAAAAAAACATGACATTGATTTATGAGAGTGAGCCTGACACAATCACACGCACACAGGTAAACCACTCAGCACACTTTTGTACTGTAGATCTCAGTAAATCCACTTTACTTCTTCCAAAGCTACTCAGTTTTGGTTACTGATCTGTTTTATACTTTTACTATTTATTCCACTACAACTACTTCCATCCAAATGTTCCACCGTGCTCTTTGGCCTCCATCAGTACATCAAAAGAGACTTCAAAGAAGAAAAATAATTCAATTAATAAAAGCCAGCCACTTTGTATTTCAGTTTGAACTTAAAATAAACTTATTTAGTCATATAAAAGTGTGCTGCTGTTCTTGTCCCACCATAGTAAGTTTAAGCACAGGAATGGTGAGTACTGTGACTTCCATGTCAGGCCAAATATTCTCCCAGGAAGTATGTGCAGAGGTGGGTAGGAACGAGTTACATTTACTCAGTTACATTTACTTAAGTAGCTTTTTGAGAAAATTGTACTTGTGAGAGTAGTTTAAATGTGAAAGACTTGTACTTTTACTTGAGTAAATTTTAGGGGAGAAAACCGCAACTTTTACTCAGTTACTATGGGCTTTCTGCCGATCGCTACAGTTACTTTTGTTTCAAGTATGTAAAAACATTTGCAGCAAAATTATTGCGTAACTTATTGTCACCTGACATGTAACCAATCAAGTGAAGCCAACCAGTCACGTGACCACAACAAACTCTCCGCGCGGGCCATGTTGAGTGACGTCGGAGATTCTGGTAAACAGTTAGTGCTGTTTATAGGATGTCAAAATGTAAGAAAATGAGTTCCAACATTTACTGGTAGAAACAAAGTTTTGCAGAAAGTCAAGTTTATTATTATTTAGCAGAATTATTTGGGCTACAGTTGCCTTTGTGTTTGTTTTTTATTTACAACAATGTAAAAGATAAGTGGTTTATTTCTAAATCCTTTTGGCTGGTATTGCCTTTGTGTTTTTATTTATAACAATGTATGTTCAGTCTCATTAAAAGTTATGTTTCCTTGTAAATCCATTTGCATGTTATAATTTAATGACACGAGATGGTACTCCGCAGTTACTCACTACTTGAGTAGGTTATAATCAAAGTACTTTATTACTTTTACTCAAGTAAATTTTTGGATGCCTACTCACTACTTTTACTTGAGTACTATTTGGTTCAAGTAACAATACTTTTACTTGAGTAAAAATTTTGAATACTCTACCCACCTCTGAGTATGTGTATGTGTGTTTGTAAGGTCACATAGTGAGTTGTGACTTTGTAAAAATCACAAATGGCATCTTCTTCTTTGCAACAGGATATTTTAATTTTGAGTATTTTATGTTGTTGTTGTTGTTGTTGTCATCGTCGTCGTCGTCGTCGTCGTTGTTGTTTTTAAGGGATATCTGCATTGACCAGGTTTTACCAATGAAATACAGATTCCATGTCAAAGAATATATATATCTTCTATCATTTCATGCAAATTTGTAAGATGATGTCAGGACCTTTAAAGTGACAGTCCAGACTACTGAATTGGGATTCTTCTGAACTGTTTTAAACATTTATAATTAATGCATTTATTGGCATTATTTTGGAGAAGCAGTCTTATTCTGACCGGACTGATGAGCTAATAGCTATTTTGAGTGGGAACAAGATCAAGGTGCATAATTTATTATCAACTTAAAACAATTCTAATTTCCAATATTTCATTGTAGTTTTTGCAAAAGCTCTTTTACAAACCATTAACACTCCATCAATTTTACATTACAATATTATTCTGTTAGAAATATGATGACATTTCTAATAATATACTGGAAGTGCTTCAGGCTGTGCTGAAAGTGTGAGCTGCTGCTATTTGCCCTTGGAAGAAAAAAAGTTTTATTTAACTAAGCATGTAATGTAAAAAAATAATCAAATTAAAATGTGTATCAATATAAACGTTTATAAAATAGCATTTGCATGAGCTCAATGTTTCCACTGTGACCACTTCATTAAAAACAGTAATGATTCAATGGCAAGGCAGATGAAAATTCTGATAACCTCTCAGTTTATTGCAAAGCAAGTGGGCTGACGGAAAACTAAAGTTTTGTTTCTTTTTCTCTGTGCTCAGATGAAAACTCTGTCCAGTTGCAAGTCTTTTCAGAGACTTCATGGTTCCACTAAATTAGATGTGCATCAGAATATCTTCAGATGGTAGGAGCTTTGGAGCTGCTACAGAGTAGAACCACTTAACTAGAGAAGGACAAACAGAAATACTGTACCTCACTCCTCTCTGGACTGGTTAGCAGCTACAGCTACTCCATTTTTGCAAAATATCTAGTGGTCACATTGGTTTTGTTAAATACGCTGACATAGCATACCTCACCTTACAACTCAGCTATTTTGTTTTTGTTTTCTTAGTATCATTTTCTTTCACTTGTTCTTCTCAATTTGGATGCTTTCTTTTATGATTGTCTATTGTTGTCGTTGTTGTCATCACTCTTTGTTAAAATCAGCTCTCTCTTGTAAATGAGTCCTCGAGGCTCAGTGTGATAAACCTGTCTAAATAAAGGAAGAATATATGGAAATAAATAGGATGAAAGTTACAATATTACCTTGAAGCAGAGAAAATGTGCTGTGGAAACCTTAAATGCTTGTTGAGTTGATTCAGTTTATTAATTTTTTTATTTATTTAGTTTATTATATTTTTGAGCTTCCCTCTGCTTGATGTTTACTATCAATTTTTTGTGTAATAAAGCAACAAACTGCAATATAAAACAAGCGGTGCACTGATGTCTCCCATCGCTGAAGGATTTAAATAATGAGTTTTTCTAGTTTTTGAGATGAGTGTTTTTCTGGACAGGAATTGAACAGGGAATGCATGTAAACTTTTATTTAGTCATTTATTTATGTATTATTTAATTTGGTTATTTTTGTGGAAGATGTGTGGAAAATAAGGTTGAATGAATATAGTAATTATCAAAAAAACAGAGATTTCTTTTTTCTTTGGTCCGAGGCAGTGCATAAATTGATGCTGGTGAGCAAAGGGCACAATTTTATCCACCACCAGGTTCAATGGGTGTGACCAGTGGAAGCCTTGGCCTCTATAGATTGATCTTTGACCACACCACTGGCCAGCCACCCAATAATTTAAATAAACTATACTTTTAGTTCATGCTCAGTAATCCAGGTAGTAAATCGTTGATTATTCCTGGAAATCCTGGTAATAAAAAACGTTGGTGTTTTGAACCACTTTGGCCATGGCTGCCTCAGATGAGTCAGTGGGGGAGCGGGCAGACTCCAGAAACCAGCTTACCACCACCGAACTGATTGGCCCATTATGTGAGTGTGCTGCTTAAAAGACTGAGTTTGTTGTGGCTCCTCGGACTGAAGAAGTCTCTTGGATGAGAGATGAAACGTTTCAACACAAAGAAACCGTCCAGTGGAGCTGACTGAACTTTGTTGGATATAATTTTAAGCATTATAAAAACTAGAAAGCGTTTTTTCTTCTTCTTCTTTTGGCTGCTCCCTTCTTCAGGGGTCACCATAGTGAACTAACTCGCACAAAGACTTGACAGTTGTTTTGACGCCAGGGCCTTGCTCAAGGGCCCAAAGTGGGGAAAATGAGCCTGGATGCAGGTGTGTGTGCTTTACCAATCACACCCAAATTTTAATGTGGGCATTGAACCAGCAATCTTCTGATCACTGGCCCACCTTCTCTAACATGTAGGGGAGACTGGGGTAAGATGAGCCATTTTTCATATTTAGGATCACTACATCAAGGCAATCATAGTTTTGTTNACCAGCTCTGTGAGGTGCTGGCTGACATCTTCACCACCTCACTTGCACTGGAGTCAGTTCCCACCTGCCTGAAGACCGCCACCATCATCCCAGTCCCAAAAAGCTCCACAGTGACTGGTCTGAATGACTATAGACCGGTGGCCCTCACCCCGATAGTCGCTAAATGTTTTGAGAAACTGGTCATGTCCCACATCAAGACAGCCGTCAACATCAACGAGGACCCTCATCAATATGCATACCGTGAGAACCGATCAACAGAGGACGCCATCTCCTCCGTGGTCCACACTGCTCTCACCCACCTGGATCAGAAGGACTCATACGTGCGTCTGCTCTTTGTGGACTTCACATCTGCCTTCAACACCATGATCCCCCAAACTCTGATAGACAAACTATCCACACTTGGACTAAGCCCCTCTATTTGTAACTGGGTCTTAGACTTCTTAACAAACAGACCACAGTCCGTGAAGATCCACAACTTCTCCTCCTCCACCATCACCCTCAGCACTGGCTCTCCTCAGGGATGTGTGCTGAGCCCTCTTCTGTTTACTCTGCTCACATATGATTGTACAGCCACACATCCAGGCTGTCATATTGTTAAGTTTGCAGATGATACAGCTGTGGTGGGATGCATCACAGATAATGATGAATCCAGCTACAGACAGGAGGTGGAACATCTGGAGAGTTGGTGCAAAGAGAATAACCTTCACATGAATGTGAAGAAGACGAAGGAGATGATTGTGGACTTCAGAAGGAACAAACACACCCACACCCCACTGTATATAGGTGGATCTGCGGTGGAGGTGGTCTCCAGCTACAAATACCTGGGTGTACACATGAATGATAACCTCAGCTGGAGCAATAACACCACCAGCCTGATCAAGAAAGGTCATCAGAGACTCTACTTCCTCAGACGGCTGAGACGAGCCGGTCTGAGAAGCTCAGTCCTCACCTCGTTCTACAGGTGTGCAGTGGAGAGCGTCCTGTGCTCCAGCATCAACGTGTGGCATGGAGGCTGCACAGTTGCAGAGAGGAAAGCTCTACAAAGAGTGGTGAAGGCTGCACAGAAGTCTGTGGGAGTCAGTCTCCCCACCATCACAGACATTTACACCTCCAGATGCAGAAAAAGAGCCACCTGCATCATGAAAGACCTCACTCACCCAGCACACTCACTCTTTGCACCACTCCCCTCGGGACGGAGGTTGAGGAGCATCAAATGTAGAACCACTAGACTGAGGAACAGCTTCTACCCTGAGGCTGTCAGACTCATGAATAAATAAATAATAAGAATAAACACTGCAAAATGTCACATCATGCTGATACTGATCTGTTTCTTGTTGCTGCGTTCATCTGTGACCATCTGCTCATGTTCGTGCTGCTGTTTATAATGATGTTTTTCTACTACATTAGGGCTTAGTGTATTACTAGCTGATGTCTCTCTTAGTTAATCCTAGATGTTATTATTGTTTTTCTCTTGCATTTGTTGTTGGATGTAACTGGGACCCTGTGTACATAATCTCGTTTTCAACACATGTACTACATGCGGTGCAAATGACAATAAATTCTCTCTGACTCTGACTCTGACTCTGATACAGTATTTAGTAGGAATTCTATTAATGTTAATTCTGACCAAATTTATATATACAAATATACATATATATATATATATATATATATATAGTGACTAAAAGTTTATCGGATTTCTTGTCATTTAAAAAACATCTGG
Source organism: Garcialebias charrua (assembly GCA_038048925.1). Taxonomy (NCBI): domain Eukaryota; kingdom Metazoa; phylum Chordata; class Actinopteri; order Cyprinodontiformes; family Rivulidae; genus Garcialebias; species Garcialebias charrua. The sequence goes on from JBBPBX010040767.1 coordinate 16,905, forward strand.
TAACCTGATTTTTGTTTTGTTTTCTCTCTATCTTTGATAATAATGTATGTTGCTGATTCTATTCCTAAAGTGAAACCAGTGTTGATATATGAAGAGTGTATAGTTTTATGGACTTTGTTTAATCAGGTATTTTCTTGAGTTGTTTCCTTATGAGCTATATTTTCTGAATTTCTTCAGCTCTGACCTGCAGCAGCTCGTGCCACTTTTTTCGCAGCAGGTCTTCTCTGATCCATGATTCTTCATGATGTCCTTCTCGATGTGAGAGAAGGAAATCCGCCAAACATCTGTAAAGTTTAGAAGAAAATCAATTTTTTTACCAGACAAGTTCAAAGCTTTTGTCACTAATGAAGGTAAATAACTCAATGTAGTCTGCAGTTGAAAATGTCACAGTGTGACTAAGCTCTACCGTATGTTTTGCCATATAAGTCTCACCTTTTTGTATAAAATTGCAGGTCCTGTGACTTATACACCGAAGCGACTAATATGTTTTTTTTCCTTTCCATATTTATAATCCAATTTTTGGTTGAGATCTGACGAATTCATTCATTCTGACGTGGAAAATATTGAACACTACAGGTAGTCCCCGACTTACGAGCGCTCTGACCTACGAGGTTCCGGACTTATGAGCTGGCGAATTTTTGGAAAAAACGCAAAAAATACCGAGTTTTTCTGTGTTTTTTCACCACAGTTCGTTAGCTAAACATGTGGACACACGTTTCCGATCATTTTTATGCACTCGTAAGCAGTTTTTCGATGAAAAACGAGTGTTTGTAGTCGCGCTAGCAAAACCGTTCCAACTTACGAGCGAAATTCCGGACTTACGAGACACGTGGCGGCCGTTCCAAGTTACGAATTTTCGCTTTACGAGCACCTCGGAGGAACGGAACTCGCTCGTAAGTCGGGGACTACCTGTACCATATTCAGCCGCTAGAGGGCCCTCGGGTGATAAGGCAAGCCAAGTGTCTCATTAATAGGTAAAAGTGGCTATTAATGAGACACTTTGCTTGGCCATATCAAGCCACTTTGGTCTTGCTCTGGAACTCCTGGAGCAAACGTCAAATCAGCTGCATTTTGTTGCGACGCCCAGGTGAAATGCAGCTGATTTGACCATAAAAGTGTATTTATTAAGGAAAAGCTCAACTGAGACACGTTTAATGTTGTAGAGCAAACAAATACCATATTTTTCGCTGTATAAGTCACTGTTTTTTGCATAATTTTCATGCCCTGCAACTTATGTTTATGTTTGTTTATTAAATTTGTTCATTTTTTTACAAAAGAAACAATACAAGACAATCTCATAAATGATTGTGTACAAAATGTAAAAAAATGAAAGGTAGCAGAAAGAAGAATAAATCTTATTATATCTGCCCCTTACTTCCAACAATCAGATTAAACAACAATAATCAACCATGTAAACAATAATAATCTTCAACCAACTTTTTCCAACAATCAGATTAAACAATAATAATCTTCAGCCAACAGTACAAAATGACTAACTCTTTCTAATTTTCTAACTAATACAATACACATTACGCTATTTCATATATATTTTTTAACACATTTGTTTTGATCATTTTTTAAATGTAAACATTGACTTGGCATTTTTAACTACATTCTCCAAGCCATTCCATAATCTAATTCCCTGGATTGAGGTAGAACGTCCCTTCAAACTGGTTCTGAATTGTGGTTTTACAAACAACTCTGTCCCCTTAAGATTATAACAACTTTGTCTTTTAACAAAGTGCATTTGGATATTTAAAGGTAATGTATTATTTTGAGCTCTATACATAACTGATAAAATATTATAGTCTACCAAATCATGGAACTTCAATAACTAATGTACTTGATGGATGACGGTAATGCTTTCTAGTGATAATTCTTACGGCTCTTTTCTGTAATACAAAAATAGGTTTTGTGATTGTTTTACACGCATTCCCCCAAACATCAATACAATAGATTAAGTGTGGAACAATGATTGTGTTATACAACAAATACAGAGCTTTATCATTCAATAGGTCTCTGACTTTGTACAGTACTGCTATCGATTTAGCTATTTTTATTCTTACAGAATTTATGTGTTGTTTCCATGTCAGTTTGTCATCAATGATAACACCCAAAAACTTCACCTCACTCACTCTACAAATCTCAACATCCTCAATTTTGAGTGGAACATCAACAGTTTTCTTTTTATTACCGAATATCATGTAATTAGTTTTTTCTAGATTTAATGATAATTTATTTATTTTAAACCAAGTTTGTATCTTGACAAATTCTGTCTTTATCAATTCCAACATTTGTTCTATATCTTCCCCTAAACAGAAAAAAGTGGTATCATCAGCAAAAAGTACACATTTAAGGAGTCCTGACACATTTACCAAGTCATTCACATATAAAATAAAAAGCTTTGGTCCAAGTACAGAGCCTTGGGGAACTCCACATGTGATATTACAGAGGTCAGATCTTACATCATTTATTTGTACAAATTGTTTTCTATCTTTTAAGTAGCTAGATACCCACTGTAATGCTGGTCCTCTAATACCATATTTGTTCAGTTTTTCAAGGAGAATGGTGTGATCAATAGTATCGAATGCTTTTTTTAAATCAACAAAAATACTGATACAATATTGTTTTTGATCGACAGCAGTAGTTATTTGTTCCATTAATTCCATGAGAGCCATTGATGTAGAGTTTTTTGATCTAAACCCATACTGACTGTTGCTTAGAATATTTTGTTTATCTATAAATTGGTCTAGTCTGTTCACAAATAGTTTTTCAAGAATTTTTGAAAACTGTGGTAACAAGGATATAGGTCTATAATTGTTGAATACACATTTATCACCATTTTTAAAAAGAGGAACGACCTTAGCTACTTTCATATTATCTGGAAATATTCCTGTTGAAAATGATAAGTTACATATGTATGTGAAGGCTCAATAACATGGCTCATTATGTCCTTCACAAACATCATATCCATGTCCACCCAGTCTTTCAATCTCTTGTCTGTAAGATGTTTTACTACATTCACTTATAGGTCAAAGCAACAAATTTATGGATTTTTTCCCCCCATATATATAAACCAATTTTTTTGGCTGAGATATGACCATTTTCATTTATTCTGACTGGGGAAAAAAATTGAACACTACCATTTTTCAACCGCTAGATGGCAGCATAGTGGTAGGGCATGCCGTTGTATCATGTAATAGGTAAACGTGGCTATAATGACAAATTCAAAAAAGTTCAAGACAAAAACAACTGAACTTTATTTATTATACTTTATTCTGTTTGTCTAGACTCTAGAACTTTCTTGAATTTACCATGTCCTGGATGACTGGGAATCTTCAGCTATTATTGACACAATTGACCTGCCATAAACTGCCACCTTCGTTCTGCTCGCTTCTTGGAGCAAATGTCAAATCAGCTTCATTTTCCTGCGCCACCCCGGTGAAATGCAGCTGATTTGACCATTAAAGTGATTTTTTTTAAAGTAAAAGTTCAACTGAGAGTCTGAGACACACCTTTGTTATAATGTCGAGCAAGCAAATAATTGCTTTTAGGTGTTAATCTTTTTAAATTATTGTTAAAGACGTCCTCCCGTGCACGCTCCCGCGGCCGCCATTTGCCAGCCAGTCAATTTTTGGCACACCACCGGCTCACATTTACGTGTGGTCAGCAGTGACGCATAACAAATGCGATGCGTCAGCTGTGACACATACCCGGTAATAGATGCGACTTGTGCGGTGAAGCTGCTTATTTATGTATTTTTTCACTTTAGTAGACATATTTGGACTGATGCGACTCACACGGCGGTGCGACATGTACGGTGGAAAGTACGGTCCAAAAATTTCTTGGGCGTAGTATTTCAGATAAATTATGCTTACCTTTGGTAAGGACCCCTTCATCTTCCACAGTTCCCTTGCCTTCATATTTTGGGACAAGGTAATATGGCTTCCATTTGTGGTCCCGTTTTACTTTAGTTCCAAGCCACTGCTCGATTTTCAACCCATCTTCAGTGAATGGTGGCCAGCTTGATTTAACTTCAAGACAAAGAACAACATCTAATGAAATGGTGGTTGAATCTACTACTGTGGTCAGAGTCACTGCAGGACAGCCTGTTTTCTTTCTCGTCAGCGTCCATTCTGCAATAACAGAAAACAGTTCAAACTGATTAACGTGTGTTTTCATGAAAGATGGGTTGTAATAAAATGAACATGCTAACAATAATGTAGCATAACAGCTGGATGAGTGGTGTGTTTAGGAGCTTTTTCTATTCTGGGACTTATTCTTCGCCTTGGCACTGACCTGAAAAGCCTTTAGCAAATGTCTTCACTTCCTTCCTGAACTCTTTAAGCATTTCAAAGCCGGATAAAATGTTGTTCTGCTGGAATTTCTTCAGCGGGTTCATATCACGTTTTAATGCCACACTATAAAATGCTCCGTTAGTTTTGAACGGCTCAATCTGAACTCGCTCAACCAGAATGGGCAGCATGATGTCGAACTCATCAGGATTAGAAATCTGTATACACAGAAATACAAATTACACACACATGTTCATCACTAATTATATTGAGGATACTCTAAGAACAGAACAACTTACTTTTAGGTTTTCATAATAACTTCCTGTGCGTAGTGGTTCCTCGACCTCCTTGAAACTTACAGTATTCTCTTTCAAATACTTGATTAGATGTTTTATGAAGTCATTTATGACTTGGGCTGCATCCGATCTGTCCTTTGTCTTTATCTTCAGTTTTTTCAGAGTCTTCTTGAGGATACAGTCCACACTGTCCTCAGTCCTGACCTTTAGAGTTTCTCCATCTGGTCGTGCTTCAGTTCTCCCTCCTCGTGTAGCATTGTTAGCACATGTCTTGGCTTTGGTTGGCTCTGCAGCAGCCAACTTGTGTGTCTTTACCTCTGGCGCTTGATGCAATTCTGTGTTTGTTGGGTCTTCGAAAAAATGTACTTGAAATGTTGGTTTAGGAGTTTTGACTGTAGTGGTTTTTGGAGAAGTTTTTGAGATATCCTTGGGTGTCTCTGATTTCAGCTTTGTGTTTGTATCATCCCCTGTGGTAGATCCCATAGATGTTTTCCTGGTAGAACATGTTTTTGCTTTTGTGCCATCAGCAGGTATATCCAGTTGCTTCTCTGTAAAAGGGTTAGTGGTCCTTCGTCTAGTTATTGGCCCATCTGGCTTCTCTTCACATTCAGTAGGTATATCCAGTTGCTTCTCTGTAAAATGGTTAATGGTCCTTCGTCTAGTTTTTGGCCCATCTGGCTTCTCTTCACGTTCAGCAGGTATATCCAGTTGCTTCTCTGTAAAATGGTTAGTGGTCCTTCGTCTAGTTTTTGGCCCATCTGGCTTCTCTTCACATTCAGCAGGTATATCCAGTTGCTTCTCTGTAAAATGGTTAGTGGTCCTTCGTCTAGTTTTTGGCCCATCTGGCTTCTCTTCACGTTCAGCAGGTATATCCAGTTGCTTCTCTGTAAAATGGTTAGTGGTCCTTCGTCTAGTTTTTGGCCCATCTGGCTTCTCTTCACATTCAGCAGGTATATCCAGTTGCTTCTCTGTAAAATGGTTAGTGGTCCTTCGTCTAGTTTTTGGCCCATCTGGCTTCTCTTCACATTCAGCAGGTATATCCAGTTGCTTCTCTGTAAAATGGTTAGTGGTCCTTCGTCTAGTTTTTGGCCCATCTGGCTTCTCTTCACATTCAGCAGGTATATCCAGTTGCTTCTCTGTAAAATGGTTAGTGGTCCTTCGTCTAGTTTTTGGCCCATCTGGCTTCTCTTCACATTCAGCAGGTATATCCAGTTGCTTCTCTGTAAAATGGTTAGTGGTCCTTCGTCTAGTTTTTGGCCCATCTGGCTTCTCTTCACATTGCTTTTGCGTTTGCTGATCTTGCTTCTTAGGTTTTTTTGTGGTTTCTTCAAAAGCAGGATGTCTCAATCTCCCTGGAGATGTTGGAGTCACTTCTTTCAAGTTTGTAGCATGATTCTGTACCCTGCGTGGTTTCCCTCTGTCACTCATGATGAAATGACTGGAGTGAAACTGCTATGCCAGGGTGTGCTAAATAGTTTAAGGGCAGTCTGCCAACTGTGTGGGCGTGTAACAGGAAGTACACGCCCACACCTTATTTGGCAGACTGCCCTAAACTATTCCACCCGCAACTGTATTAAAAATGTGTGTGCCCTCATGGATTAGATCAGTGGTTCTCAAACAGGGGTCCACGAACTGGTGCTTGTCAGCCAAAAAATGGATATACATTTTTTACAAGCACGTAGACCAGTGGTCCCCAAACTACGGCCCGCGGGCCGCATCCGGCCCGCCCCCACATTTGGTCCGGCCCCCAGAACAATAGTAAAAAAAAAAAAAAATTTTTTTTTTTTTTTTTTTATTTTTTTTTTTTACAAATGAATACATGTACAGTACTGTACGGTCACCAAGTACTTAGCATATCCTAACACAGTTTTTAAAGATGAAGGAGTAAGTTGAATTGTCTCCCTTTCACATAAATATTATTTTCACACAGAGTGGGAGGAGGAGTATTTTTTTGTTTATTCTAATTCAAAGTCTATTTGCCTCATCTGTAATTCGAGTATCACCTGGCGTGGATGGAGAGTTCTGGAGTCTGCTCTCAGAAGAAAAGTATCCTTACATCCGAAGATGTCTCTCAGTGTCAGAAGTGCCACTAAGGTAGAGACACATTTATTTTATACAGCTTGCACCAGATGACACCATCCTGCTGCACAGAGCAGCTGCCTAGTTTTGATATTTAGGTTTTATTGAGGTTTGAAATAGTTGTTGGAGATTTGTAAATCTGCACCTTTGTAAGTCACTTTTTGTAAATAGTTAGTGTAAATGAGGGAGTTTTATATTGTTCAGTTCATTGTTTATTCGTTTCTTTAAAAAATATGGTGTGCTTTTCAAATATTGCGTCATTTTACTTTGATAAAATACTTTAATTAAATAAAACTAGCAACACATTACGTTCTGTTTTATTTACTTTAAAGAAGTGAGGAGTAGGGAGATGAAAAATTTTGTTTTTTGATACTGAGACTGGACGAGTAGCTCTCGGCAAACTGCCGACTTCAAAAGTAACTCTTGGTTCAAAAAAGGTTGGGCACCCCTGATTTAGGCACTCCTGCAATCGTCACACTTTTTCCTGTTAAAAACTGACTCCGGCCCCCCACCAGCGAAGGGAAAAGTTATGTGGCCCTCACAGGAAAAAGTTTGGGGACCACTGACGTAGATGTTTAACAACCCATTAAAATACACCAAAATGCAGGAAATCACATTTAATTTATCCAAAAGTTTACAAATTAAGTTTTGTTACTTGGTCTGACTACTACTCTTATGATTCTTTTCAGTTCTATGTAAATGGTTTTCTGTAATAATTTGAAGAAGTGGTAATACAGTACATTTATATTCATTATGTGAATAGGTAAAATTTTAAAGTGGCTTTTGATACTGTTCATTTTCTCAAAACTTAAATTTTTGGAAGCTGAAATAAAAAATTGGCTTGAATGAAAAATACTGTACCTCATGTTTAAAAGTATAAAAATTGTATTAACACTATTAAATGACAGGTCTAAAGTATTTATGTTGCACAGATATTTCCATTGCATTTAAGAGACAAATTGAAGAAAATTATTTAAAAATCATGAGGGAGTCCCTGATACTTTTTTCCCCCTGTAAGGGGTTCCTGAACCCAAAAAGTTTGACAACCCCAGAATTCAAAAAAAGGCGTTCAAATCATGTCCTGGACGACTGAGAATCTTCACCAGCAAACCCCAGAATTAGATGCCAGAAAACCCTGTTGTTTACTCCTTTACCAATAGCATCATCTAGTGGATAAAAAACTTAAATTACTGTAATTTATTTTAATTTTTTTATTGAACATTTTAGAACATACAGAACAAAAGGCACACAAATAACAAATGACAATCTCAAAATTACAATGATATATATAAACATGTACAAATATCTACTAACATACCTCCTAATCTAATGTAAACATTCTTAAATTAACATATCGACCATCATAACCGTAAATTTGGGTAATAGACTTATTTGAAAGATTGCAAATAATACAGTCCAAGTAAAATAAACAATAACATAACTATTTATCTAACATTCTACATAATTACTTAAAATAATTTGTCAGAGGGCTATATAATCTGAGCGAGGTGATCAAAGAGCTTTTTTGCTTGTGGTTTTTTAGCACAGTTTAAAGAAAGTTTTAACAACTGGAGTTCTTGTTTGAATACAGACCATAATGGTTTAGACTTGCCATATCTGCATTTATGTATATAGAATTTTAATATTATGATAATGTTATTAACAAAGTATTCATCTTTTTTATTCTCAGATACATATCCATATAAGATATTCTGAACGGAGAAGGAGTCTATGTTCATGGACTTGATGGTCAGGAGATCGTGAAGGGATTTCCATAATGTGTTCACAGAATGACAGAAATAAAATAAATGTTCTGTTGTTTCAGGTTCGTTACATATATAACAATTATCACATTCAAATTTAAATCTATTTCTGATAAACTCGTTAGAAGGATAAATATTATTTAGAGTTTTGAAATGTAATTCTTTATATTTAGGTGGAAGAGGGAAACCCAGATATTGTGTCATAATTTTTATTCTTTCCTTCTTATCATAGAAATCATGAAACTTTCTTCTTACCTGACCAGTATATATTGTTTTTATTAAATGTTGTCTTAAGAAATTGTTATTACATTTATTGTGTGTTAAATTTAGTCCATTGAGATTGATGCTCGGTAAACTAACTGTTGGTTTAGTTTCATAATTATTTTTAATTAACTGAACAAATGCAATTGGTATATTTTTTATTATTTTATCATAGTCTTTTTTGGTGCAGATTAGGTTATATTTTTTTGTGAATTCTTCATATTCATATAGATTTCCCTTTTCATCCATTAGATGAGTGAGTGACCATATTTGCTTCTCCATCCATGTTTCCATGAACACAGACTTCCTTCTATGTAGAACAACTCTGTTGTTCCAAAATGGAACATTGTGAGGACTGAAATTATGTTTGTAAGCTATTTTCCAGTTTAATAACACCTGTTGGTGAAAAGCAGATAATTTAACAGGTAGTTTAGGAATGTCAAAGTCACATCTCAACAGGAAGTCAATACCACCAACTTTACTAAAAACCAAAGTGGGGACGGCAAACCAAACCTCATGAGCATTTTTCAGAAATGATTGAAGCCATTTAAGTTTTAATACGCCATTCATAATTTCAAAATCTATTGCTTTAATTCCACCATCTTCATAATTTTTAACTGTATCTCCTTTTTTGATATAATGATGTTTATTTCTCCAAATAAAGTTAAAGTTTAATTTATTAATTTCCTTAATAATTTTTGGAGGTATGGCTATGGATGATGCAGGATAAACCAGCCTTGATAGAGTCTCCATTTTGGTTAATAGTGTCCTACCAGAAAGAGTTAAGTCTCTCTGCAACCAGTTATTTAATATCAATTTGCATTTAGTAATATTATTATCAACATTCAGTTTGACACAATTGCTTGCAGTTTTTGTGACCCAAATGCCCAGGTATCGAACCTCCAGTTTGACCGGTATGTTGTGAAAAGATGATTGAGAACAATCATGAATACTCATTAATTCACATTTTTCCAAATTTAACTTTAGTCCTGATGCTTTAGAGAATGCTTCTACTGTTTGGATAGCCAGTGGAATCTGATCTTTATTTTTTAGAAATAGAGTCGTATCGTCTGCTAGCTGACTTATGATAATATTTTGATTCATAATTTGTAAACCAAGAAGACTGGAGTTTCTTATAGAGACAGCCAAGAGCTCCGTAACGGTGATAAACAGGAGAGGTGAAACACTGCATCCTTGTCTAATCCCTCTTTTTATTGTGAATCTGGGACTTGTTCCTTCTGCTAAGGAAACACAGCTGTTAACATCTGTATGCAGCATTTTGATTATGTTTAAAAACTTCTCACCAAAGCCAAAATGTTTGAATGTTTCAAAAATGAAAGGATGTTCCACCGAATCAAAGGCTTTCTGAAAATCCAGAAATAAGATCATACCGTCATCAGGAATTAAATGGGCATATTCAATTAAATCTAGAACCAGACGAATATTGTTATTAATTGATCTACCTTTGAGAAAACCAGACTGAGTCGAGCTAATTATATTAGATAAACCTTCTTTTAACCGAGCTGCAAGAACTGTAGTAAATATTTTATAATCTGTGTTGAGAAGTGTGATGGGTCTTAAATTATTCAAGTTTCTTTTATCTTTTCCTGGTTTGGGTATCAATATGATGACACCTTGTTTCATTGTTGTCATCAATTCTTTTTTATGAATACATTCCATAACTGCTTCAAACAACAGTATTTTTATGTCCTTCCAAAAGAATTTATAAAAATTTGCGGTAATACCATCTGAGCCAGGAGCTTTATCTGATGCTACTTTTTTAATAACACAGTCAAATTCTTCTATTTGAAAATCTTCTTCACAAATGGACCTAAATGTTTCATCAATGTTAGGGATAACATTTTTAATTTTTATAAAAAAGGATTCTGAGTCTTGTTTTGAATATGAGGATGTAAACAGATTACAGTAAAAGTCATGAACTTCTCTGGATATTTGTTTTGTTTCTGTAACTTCCTCACCGTTAATTATGAGACTGTTAATTGTATTTTTCATCTGTCTTTGTTTTTCCAAATTAAAAAAATATGAAGTATTTTTCTCACCCTCTTCCAGCCACCTGGCTCTTGACCGTATGTATGCTCCACGAGCTTTATTTTGATAATATTCATCTAGTTTACATTGCAACTTATTGATATTAATTTTGTCTTCCTCACTCCAGTCAGATTTATGATAATAAAAGATTAGTTCCTTGGTTAGTTTAGTTTCTTCTATTTGTCTCTCTTTTTGTAATTTTTTACTGAAGTAGATAGAAAATTTTCTAACAGTAAATTTGAAGAATTCCCATTTTTGTATTGCTGTCACTAAACTTGTGTCATTTGTAACATCTTGAATTATTTTACTAATACTTTTACAATATTCGTCATTCTTTAATAAGTTAGCATTGAATTTCCAGTAACCTTTGAAATTATTTTTAGTTTCATTTTTGGATATTCGCAGGTTTATGGTGCAGTGATCACTTAAAGGGCTACAGGAGATCTCAGCTTCTGTGATGTGTCCAAGTATAGAATCTGTAATTAACCAATAATCAATTCTTGACCTTGATTGTCCGTTAGGTTTGAACCATGTAAATTGTTTAATGTTAGAGTTTAGGTTTCTCCAAACATCGACCAGTTTATTGGTGTTCATAAAGTCATCCATGATTGGGTTTAATGTCACCTGAGAGTATTTTGAAGGGCATCTGTCCATCCATTCATCTGGAGTTAAATTGAAATCGCCCCCAGCGACAACATGGTCAGTGGGATAATTCAGCTGCATTCTTTTTATAATTGTTGTGACTTGATGTAATAACTGTTTGTTTTTTTGGTCGTTGTTGTATCCATAAACATTAACAATGATGAACAAATCACTGTCAATATCTAAAACACATGCTGCCCAGTGTCCAGCATCATCTGTTTCCTGAAAAAGAACCTTTCCTGGACATCTATACATAGTTCCCAGACACGCCCCCAGTATTGTGCAAACCGGTTTTCGCACCACATCTGTAGGCAGAAGAAGGCAAGATGGCGAACTAGCAGAGCAAATTATACGGACCATAGATATCAATAACACGAGCTACCACAGCTTTACCAAGGAACAAGAGCAAACTGGCAGTGGTCGATTTAAATGAGTTTGAGAAAGAAATCATGGCAGACGAATCAGACAACTTGTCACAAAGTAGTTACTCCGATATCATTAATTATTTAATTAATACAAGGAGCGAGCGCAGACCGGCTTCACAACACACTGACTTCACAGCTTTAAATCCAAAAAAGATGTGTAAACTGTCTCAATCAGATCTAACCAGCTAAAAAAAGGTTTAACTAAAATAACACACAGCCAACAGTCCAAGCTCAACACAGACCAGAACCAGCGCTTTGAGTCTTACCGTGTTGGAAGTTAGCATGTTGTTAGCATCTGGAGCGTGGCTCGCCGGAGCTCAGGTCGGACGGCGTGCATCCGCTGAGGCGGCCGCGGAGGCACGTCCACGTCCCATGGGACCGACGCGTCGCCCGCACGACTTGGCTCCCGTCGTCCTTCTCCAACTGGGACGGTCTGGTGGACCGTGAGGAGCAGAGGAGGCCATTGTCGCGTTAGCGAGATGCTAAGCTAA
>JBBPBX010040768.1:5756-23516 GCA_038048925.1 Garcialebias charrua
AGAGGAAGAAACCTTGACAGATAAAATGACAGACAACTAGAAACTGGACTGTACACAGTACAGTGTACTGTACATGTGTTGAAACCACGAAGGACAAGCGCCCCCTGGTGGCTGATTGCAGTATACGTTTTAAGTCCAACCCCTACATTCAAGGTTCAAGGTGACTTTATTGTCATTCACATCACATGTGGTACATGAGGTGGAACAAAATTGTGTACTCAAGATCCCAGTTACACCAAAAATAGCAAAACTATAAAGTCTAAAAAAGAAACCGTATACAAGGATCTAAGATCTACACTAAACAACAATTATGTACAAAGTAAAATAATATTGTGTATTAAACAGAAGCCTGAACATGAGTCTGTTGTGAGGAGATGGGTATGAATATAGCAGCTTAAATGCAAGAAATCAGCAGCCTGGATAATCAGTAGCACAGTATGAAAGTGCAATATGGCCTAAAATTCATATCACGATATGTATTGTGAAGGGTGGTGATAACGATATATATTGTGATATGTTTTTGGTATAAAACATGCAATAGGAATGAAAAAAAAAGCATAGGGTGTCCTTTTGCCATAATTTATTTTGAAAACTGCTATACCACAAAATAATCTCTATTAAGAAAATGTCACTACTAGGTCCAGAGAGTTTTTAAATAATTAACAACTCAAGCATTAGGCTTCTTTCTTGTAGTGCAAAACAGTGCAAAATATATCTTGTGTAGTTTTAGCCATAAGTTTTAAACTAAAGAATATGTTGTTAACTCTTAACAGTTTCCAATATTGTCACTTAAGAAATGAACAGTAACAGACAGCATTTTACACTGAAAACACTTCACCCTCCAACCCTCTAGAGGGCGTCTCCTTCAGCTTTAAGGAGAGCTGACAAGGTCAACCAGTGTCCTCTGTGGCTTTGACCAGAGGGTCTCGCAGTAAAATCACACAACACAGCGTTCTGTTCACAGATCAGAGGGCAGGTTTCTCTAAAGCTGGCCAACGCTTATTTTAACTTTTGACAAAAAATAAAATAAAAAACTTTCGACGGAACACAGCGTTTTGCACATGCGTCCGAAAATGGCAAACTACGGCAAGCCGGACGAAGTTAGCTTATAGCTTCGCTACTTAGCACTCGAAGATAAGACTTTAACACAACTTACGCACAGTTTTCAACACAAAAAAAGTATTGATTAGCTCTGACAACTCTGATTGTACACTTCAACACCACTTATGCACAGTTTTAAACTAAAAAAAGTAAAGATAAAAATAAAATAAAAAATTCGACGGAACGCAGCGTTTTGCGCATGCGTCCGAATATGGCAACACTACGGCAAGCCGGACGTAGTTAGCTTATAGCTTCGCTACTTAGCACTCAAAGAAAAGACTTTAAAGGTTCAGTATGCAGTTTCTGTAGAACTGCAGCAGTTAGAAATATTTTCAACAGGCAAAGCATTCTGATCCCTCCCCCTCAGAGCCATATGTGGCTCTGCCCCCTTGTGGTCTGTTGAATTTCAAATTCAAGCTCTGTTTTTATTGGCTGATTCAAATTCAAGCTCTGTTTTTATTGGCTGGTTACAAACTCTGTTTTTATTGGCTGGAAAATGGCGGGTCACCTTTTCTTTTTAGAAATGCTTATTTACCACCTGGAGAAGCAAGGGGACAATATTTTTTAATTTTTTTTCAGAGATTACCTGGCTAACATCAGTCTGTCAGGAGGTAGTGACAGAGTGAAGAAATATGTTCATAAAAAAAGCTACATACTGCAGCTTTAACACCACTTACGAAGAGTTTTCAACACACAAAAAAGTATTGATTAACTCTGACAACTCTGATTGTACACTTCAACACCACTTATGCACAGTTTTAAATTAAAAAAAAGTAAAGATTAAATCAGACAACTCTGATTTTCTGCGGTTAGCCGGTAGAAGACAGATCCCTATCATAGGCTAAATTTCTGTCGTTTCTACCGTATATCGTATATATCGCGTATCCCTACAGCACAGATAAATCACATATCACCAATTAAAGTGGCATTACAGTGATTTTTTTCTGGTTAGAGATTCATGAGTCTAACAGCCTCAGAGTAGAAGCTGCTTCTCAACCTCCTTCCTGAGGGGAGCTGGGCAAAAAGTGTGTGTGCTAGGTGAGTGGGGTCCTTCATGATGCAGGTGGTCCTCTTCCTGCATCTGGAGGTGTAGATGTCTGTGGAGGCTGACTCCAACATCTTCTGTGCAGCCTTCACCACTCTCTGCAGAGCTTTTCTTTCTCCAGCATGTAATCCAGTGGGATGGTTTCCTAACAAAGAAATAAAAATGCATTTCAAATTTAAATTTTTAAATTTTATTTTATTTTTAGTAATTACCTTTCCCCTGCTGCTGAATGTTCAAACATGCATTTCTACAATTGTTTCACTTGAGTTAGTTATTGTAGGCTTCAAAATGTCATTTTACAATGTGGTGATGATGTCTATCAGGGCTAGAGCCCCTCATCCCCAGTGCACAGGCTCTGGCTCCAAAAGCATTAACAGGCAGTGTCCAAAAACAAACAAACAGACATTTTAGCTTCAACTTTGGTTAATAGACAATAATAATTGCTTTGTTCATCTTTATTTACATCACTGGGAAAACAAAACTTTATTTGAGACTAATGGCATCATCACAGGGTTTTCCAAATTTGTCACAATATGCCAGATATGCCAGCTCATAGAAAGTGTCATCAAACGAGAAAAGGGCCCTAAAGGGATAGTTTGACCATTTTAAGTAAATGTTCTGTTAAATGGCTACTAGATAATTGTTGGTACCTTATCAGCCATGACATCAGTCTTCATGGCTAACCGGCCTCTTTTATAGCATTTTTACACATGTAAAATAACTTTTGCTCCAAACTCCTGGTGTAACAGAATACAGTATATGGACAAAGATTAAAGGCCCCAGTATAGCTCTGCATTCGGCCAAACGCCGCTCGACGCCGCTCGTACACAGAGGCACAAGCGTTTGAACACGGGCACGAACGCGGCAAGCTCAAATTTTACGAACGCAAACGCGTTGTCTCACAATAAACTGCCCGGCGCCAGACTGTTTTGTATGTGACACAAATGTATTAAATTCCCCTTCTTCATCCCTGATCTGGACTTTTCTTTTGTTTTTTTGCCAAAAGTCAAGTGATCGCTTCCTCCTCCGTTGACTCCATGACTGAAATGATGAGGAAATGAATGAATTTGTCACGAGCGAATTAAACTCGGGTCCAACGTGGCTGCGCGAGGTTCTGCAGATTTCCTGGTGTGCTGGACCAGCGCTCCCTGTTTTTATTTTATTTTTTAGAACTTTTTATTAACATATAAACACAGAACACCACAGCAGCTGCAGCCAGAGCAAGCTGCCAGCTCGTGCCTTTTTTTTCCCCACCCGACCTGTCAATCAATTCAGTAGGCGTGTCAGCAAATGACCAATCAGCGACCTCAATTTGTCCCGTAGGTAAACGCTCTGCCCTGCTGTTGCTCAAATGACGTCAAGTATTTGGAGCGAAAACACGAGCATTAACGCGAGAACGAACGCAGAGCTATACAGGTTGTCCCCGACTTACGAGCGAGTTCCATTCCTACGAGGTGCTCGTAACACGAAATCTCGTATGTCGGAACCCGAAACACGTGTCGCTCGTAAGTCTGGATTTTCGGTCGTAAGTCGGAAGATGTATGCTAGCGCTACTACGAACACTCGTTTTTCAACACAAACGTACATACTAGTTCATAAACATGCACAGAACTTTGTTTACAAATGGTTAGCTAACACACTTTCATCTAAAAACACATCCCAGTGCTGTATTTTCTGTATGTTCTGTACATTTTTACTGTTCGTTAGCCAGCACGTAAGTCCGGAACCTCGTAAGTCGATGCGCTCGTAAGTCGGGGAATACCTGTACTGTGAACTGCCTGCGCACAGAACGCGCGCGTAGAGCGGCGTTCGGCCAAACGCAGAGCTATACTGGGGCCTTAAGCCTCTACAATTCTGTATTCATTCAACCTTTATTTAAACAGGTTAATCCCATTGAGCCTCAAGGACTCATTTACAAGAGAGACCTGATTTATTTAACAAAGAATGATGACAACAATGGACAACAGCAACAACAATAAACAATCATAAAAGAGGCATACGGATTTTTTTTTTTTACAAATTAAAATTAAAATAAGATGGCAAAAAAAGTAATAAAAACAGATAGATTATAAGGCAAATGTAGAAAACTAAAACAGGAACATGTCTGCATTGGTCCTTTAGAGTGGTCAAGGTCGAGAGCTTCAGATCTTTGTATGAGACTGTTTGTTTAGTTTAATAATAATAATAATAATAATGAATTTAATTTATAACGCACTTTTCATTAACAAAAACCTCAAACAAAAAGTTTGTCGCAGTGTTTTCAATAAAATATTCAAATGACCAAACAGCTTTTTAAAGTTGGTATAACTTTGTGGTTTATAGATTGGTTGAAGATCCTCAGATGAAATCGAGGCAGCTGCTCTCTCCACCTGCGCTGTGTTCATGTTATTAGCACTTTTCAGTCACATCAGTGTATTTGTTCATGTTTTGGTGTAAGTTATCACATCAGCAGTTTGTTGAGTGGTATAATGTTAACACAGTGTCAACTTTCAGATTCTATAATTCAAAGCGGCAACAAATGGTTTAAGCTGAGTGGTTGATCACTGCTGAGCAGCATGTCTCTCTTCAGTCAGTTCAATCCTGCTGCTACACTGGACTTGTGTGAACTGACACCATAAATGTAATTGCAGGTCGGAGATCAGATCGTGGAGATCAACGGTGAGGCAACGCAGGGCATCACACACACTCGAGCGATTGAGCTGATCCAAGCGGGAGGCAACAAGGTCCACCTGCTGCTGCGAGCGGGCCAGGGCCCGGTCCCGGATCACAGTGAGTCTCAGCTGAACACCTGTCTGCATTTACACCCAGCACATTAATCACACACGTATGACTGCTGGGTGCTTCTTGATTCTTGTGCGTGTGTTGCAAGCTTCTTTCTTTGACCTTCATTCACACTCACGACCTCTCACGCTGTTTATCTACTTTACTTTTTCTGTTTTTTTCTGCACGGCTGTGTGTTTCTACCTCTTTATGCTCTTCCTCCTGTAGGTCTGAACTCTTCTTCCACCCTGTGCTTCTACATGAAACCAGAGCTTCAATAAAGGCCTCACTGCTTTTTCTCGGTCTGTCTCTAATAACCTTGGTAAATCTTAGACTCCTCTTACTTTTTGCCTTTGACCTCTATTCAAAGTTTTAGGTGCTGTTTGTTCTTTTTCTTTTATTTTTTTGTAAATCTCAGCTTGATTTATTTTTGTATGACTAAACACTGTCTGATAATCGGTCTCATCTCTGGAGGGTTGATTTTAAAGCAGTGAGTTTAGAAGAATAAATAGACCTTCAGGAGCACTCAGAGGAGAAAAGGACAGAAACTTTGTTACTGACCTCAGGCCTCGTCTTTGATGTGAAAGTAGAACTGGAGAAAATGTCCTAAATCAGATTTGTGTGTATTCACTGGCATCAACTTTTAAATTTAAAAAATCCATAAATGAGCATTAATTTCTGATTTGTTGCTCTAAGAAATCCAAAACCTCCTTCCAGCTTTATGAAGTCCATCACTCCCGCCCTCTGGGCTTCCCGTTGCGTATATCTGCTCTGAACCGCAGCTGCGCAGCTCTTATCGGCTCAGGGGGGAATTGAAACGTCAGTTCTAGTTCCCTTTCAACTGATGCATATCTCTCAAGCATTTTGATGCTTACTGCAAAGAGTTCTTGCAAAATACCTGCACATGATTCTACTGTTGCATGACATTTTTAATTAGACCTAACTCTTGTTGTGTTTCTGCAGTAAGTTAGATTATGTTTCTGACTCTGCTGTTTGTCCCTCAGGTTCAAAAGACAAAGCAATTATTCCGACAGCAAGCCTTTCCAGACTCTCTGCATCTGATGGCCAGTTGTCTCCAGCTTCTCCGTCCTCCATCTTTTTCTCTACCTCAGAAGGGTCTCCATCTTCTCCCAAAACCTCTGCCTCTTATGTGCTCTCTGAAGAGGACCTCAGGGCGTCTGGGTCACCTGATGGACTGGAGCACGGTAGGCAGGCCAACAGATCAAGAGAACAGCAGCTTCTCCACCACAACCAGAAACGTACCAGCAGCCCCAGCAGCCACGTCAGACAAGCTGCCAGGAGCAACTCCAAGTCCAGCAGTCCCAGAAGAGTTGCTGAAGGCTGGACTGATCAGGTGGAGCGGTCCCTCAGCTGCCGAAAATCAGATCGAGGCCACAGTGGATCCCAGGAGGACGTGATCAAGGAGAGAAAAACCCATGGACAGAGAGACCCCCGCTCCTCTAGCCCAAGGAAAAGTTCCAAGAAGGAGCGTGATCCCGCAATGCATCCAGGGAACCTGGAAGAGCCTCAGAGCCCCAGGCGCCCAACTGGCCAACAGCCCAAGGTTTCCACTTTGGAAAGGAAGGACAGGAAGCATCAGGGGGAGGATGCAACTCACCGGCAGGAGAGAGGTGCCACAGAGAGTGGAGATAAAAACTGGGGGTCTGGTGAGCGTCCCAAGAAAGGAAAGAGGACTGAGAAGGAGGCGGCAGCAGCGCCAAAGTCCAACAGGGAGAGGATGGGGTCGGATGCTGATACCGGCACAATGAGCCAGAGGAGTGGAAGAGACAGGCCGGACAGAGAACACAGAGGGGACAGAGAACACAGAGGGGACAGAGAACACAGAGGGGACAGAGAACACAGAGGGGACAGAGAGCACAGAGGGGACAGAGAACACAGAGGGGACAGGCACCGGGGGACGGCTGAGGATGTGAGCAGAAAGGATTCCAGAGGTTCCAGTAGCAGCATCCAGGACCATAACTGCAATGGGACCAGCACCAGCAAGAAGTCTCCCATCAGCCCCGGCCCCTGGAAAGTTCCCACCTCTACCAAGATCCAGTCTCACGTGGACACAGCATATGCTGATATATGAAATCTCGATGGGACTGCATGAAGATAAACTGAGCCTCTCAAGTATAGATATGGAAGGATTGTTGTTCTCTTGTTGTTGAACAGCAGAACGCGCTGTAACCATCAAGAGACCGTCTCGTTGGTGGTTTTGTTTTAGTCTGTTCTTTCACCCAGTTTGCCTCGGACACGTTGCATTAAGCTGCTGATCTGACATGAGTGTTTGTTCCTTCCATGGATTTGTGTGCACCAGAAGGAGCCAGTGGTTTTTGGTTGTTTTCTTTTTTTCATTTGGTTGGTAGGTTTTATTTGATTTAATTTTTTTAATGTATTTTGTGCCAATCATATACTCCGGTTATGAAGACGCTGTTCCAGACAGCACTCACTGTGAAGCAGTTTGTAGAAGTTTAAATGAAGTGCTCGTCCTCTTTATCCCAACCACATGAAGGAACCTCTCACTTTGAAGGATTACAAGCAAACGTCTGCAATCTCCCAGCTTTTATACCCAGCAAGGTTTAATCACTGTTATGGACCAAATGTAAAGGAGAATTTTTGAGTTTCTCTTAACGTGAACTCAAGAGAAAGTCAGCGTCTTCTAAGAGTTGTTTTTTTTTTCTTTTCAAGAGAACCCGACAAGAACTGTGACTTGTGTGACTGCATTCAAACATTTGAAGTCATGACTCAAACGTTGGTGGAAGGACCACCCTGGAGCTTTATATGCATCAATGAGCAGACCAGATACTTGTGCTTATAGATCTAATGTTTATTACCTGTGTTGTGACAATAAAACTTTGTGTATTTTTCATAGAAATAGACGTTTTAAAAAAGCCCGTCGGTAGAGATGTCACTGTTGATGTGTGAAGGAGACGGAGCATGTTAAAAAGTGTTAATATTAAAAGATTCCCACCAAGAAAAGCTCAAATTACAGTCGTGAGAACAAAGAAAGCCCACTCGTTTTTTTGTTTTGGGGTTTTACGTGTCAGGACAGAGAAATGATGTGGTCTTTACCAGTTTCTACTACATGTGTATAAACACAACAGATTTCACCGGGACGTTTTTACCAAAACCAAAATGAAGCCCAAATGGAAAAATCTGTGGAATACTAACTCTAGCTCATGATTCAGTATTTTGTAGAACGACAACAATAACCCTGGTAATGTCTTTTGTTGGACTTTATTGGAGGAATTTTGTCTCTGTTTTTTAAAGTGTTGCTTCGCTTCATTGAGGTTTACAGACATTTGTTTCTGCACATTATTTCAGTTGAGTTGAGATCTGAGCATGGACTGGACCATTCCAACATCTTGATTCTGGCTTCTCCAGCCATTCTGTTGTAGAGCAGCTGCCATGTTTGGGACCTCTGTTCAGTTTCATGACCCTGTCTGCTCCAAGCTCCAGCCGTCAGACGAATGTCCTCATATCTGACTCAACAACAAATACTTCAGTCTGCAGAGGAGTTCGACTCATTGACTGCACAGAGCCCTGGTCTGGTGTCTGCAATACATGCCCACAGCATTAGCCCTCCACCACCGTGCTTGACAGTTGGTCTGAGGCGTTTTACTTTTCCCCTTACATGATGCTGTGCATTCTGATTAAATATCTCCACTTTGGCCTCATCTCTTCAAAGGACATCATTACAGAGGTCTTGTAGAATTGAGAAGGAAAGTACCTTCATTTTTCACTGACGGCTTTTCCATTTTAGCTTCATTTTTGTTTAATAAGTAAAAACATGAGGGAATAGTTTGTGTGTTTAGGTTAAATTTGAGTAATTTTACAACTTCGATTAAAAACAACAACATTTTGATTCTGCCCTGAAATGTAAAACCCTTGAGGTGAAGCAGCTAACCTTTTTGTTTCCCATGGAACAACAAAAGGTTTAGCTGCTGTTGTACGTCATCGTCTGGAACCAGCCTGTTTCATATTGTGCTGTTAGCAGGACAGCATTAGCATTGACTATATTAATCAGAAACGCAACATATAATTTGTGATTATTCATATATCAACACATACAAATAAAATTTACAGAACCTGACTGATATAAGAACCCTGCCTTCAATTTACCGGTACTCAAAACTTTGAGAGATTTAAAATTATAGTTTTATTTACAATTATTGGCACAAAAACAAAACATTTTCTTCATCTGAAGCTCAAAATCAAATACCATTATTTGGTGTAGTACATGACTCAGTGTTGGTATTATGGGTTAACTGCTATCTGTAAAATGTCTGAACATCATTCAGCAATGGTTCTGTACAAGTTGCACATGCGTCAATGCAAAATGTCCAAACAGCGGCACCGCTTCTTTGGGAATCCAAAGGTTTTATGTAGACAAATGTAGCGTTTCAAGGTTTCTACTGTGGACTGCAGAGCCATCTAGTGCTTCGAACACTGCTCCAACAATTCAGAGCTTTAAGCCCAACTCATCCACACGCCTGCTTCAACATTTGTTTATTGGTCTGTGTGACCACTAAATAATGTATTGTCCAAGTTATTGTTGATGTAATGGTATTATTTACTGTTCATAACTTCACCATGTCTGATATTGTGGCCTTGTATCGCTCCAACATATTTAAAACGGAAGTCATAGTTTTGACATCACAGTAGATGTAAATGTTTATAAAATGTACAGCACTTGTAAAAAAAAAATGCCTTGATGCAGGAAAAAAAATCCTCTGTATATTCTTTCATTATTTTTTTAAAGGAACTGAAAAGAAATTATATAAAATGGGTGAAAATAAATAATTTGATCACATGTCAAATTGTTCATGCACTGATAAATAAAGGTTTACTGAATGAAAATGGTTATTTGTTTTTTTTATTTATACTGTACATGTAAAATAGTAACATATTTGGCACATATACAGTATTCCATTATCTATCTTATATATATATATATATATATATATATATATATATATATATATATATATATATATATATATATATATATATATATATATATATATATATATATATATTAGGGATGTGCCGATCGATCGGAAACCGATCAATCGTCACCGATAATCATTAAAGCGGATGTGATCGGCTTTTGCCTTCAATTACCGATCACAGAGCCTGTGATGTGAAGTTTGCTAACTGCAAAACGTGCGACGAAAAAGTACCTCGTGGAGGAAGTTCAACGAAGTCCTTCAACACAACAAACCTAATTCGTCATTAAAATGTTTTAATACGTTTTAATAACTTACCAAAAGCCGTCTGCCAGCGCCCCCATAACAGCAACACCTGTTAGCATGTAGCTCCACCGAGTAGCCCACCGAGTCCGCTCCGCTGCGCAGTTACGGGCAGTCCAGTTTAGCTGCGGCTTCAAAAAGGCTGTCGGCTTTGTTATTCCAAGTTAGCTGGGTGTCCCCCGATATCTTCTGCTTCCAGTCCGACATCGAGGCGAGCTCCAGGAACCTCTGATCGCACAAAGCCGGCTGTCTGCTGCAGGTCCGGTTTAGCATGTTAGCCTTAGCTCATACCATGAGCTGCTGGTCTCGCGCGGCGCTGTGGGAACGCTCGGCGGTGTGATCGCAGCTGCTGCTCCAGTCCTGAGACATTCACAGAGTTCAGAGGAGTGTTTCCAGTTAATTTATCCGTATGAGGCATCCTCTTATGGGAGAAACAGTCCTCCAAAAGCCGACTGCCGAACTAATGAATGTAAAATGGCGGAGGCGGTATTTCCTGGTTCTTCTTCTTCTTCTATAGAGTGAATGGCGGTTGGCGAACTCATATTAAGCGCATTACCGCCACCTGGTTCCCGCAGGAAGTTGTTCAAAAGAGCACGAAATTATTTAAAAATAATAATAATGATACTTAACGTACAGTATTTATAAAGCCATTTGTAAAAACAGCCAACAGTGCAGCTTTAAGTAGCAAATGGGGTATTTTAGTTTTTTATATGAAGTAATAGATGTGTTTTTTTTTAAAAACAATAAAAAAACTTTTTATTTTATTGAAAGTTAGTAAGGTAAACATTTTTCTTTGATAATGCAGTTGATAATTACTTTTATTTACTTTGTTCTCTGAAATAAATTAGTAAAAATATGTTTTTGTCTGAATTATGGTGATTTTATGGTTCTGAAAATAACATGAGTGCTGCTTCTGGCTACAAGATTCAGATCTTGTAGCCAGAAGCAGCACTCATAAATTACAGGTAAGCCATTTGATCGGTGATCGGTTTATGTGATCGGCTCACATATAGGCAATCGGTTTTTTGATCGGTATCGGTGATCGTCACACATAGGTGATCGGTATCGGTATCGGTTTCAAAAAACCTGATCGGCACATCCCTAGTATATATATGTATATATATACCATACCATTTTATTAAGCACTTTAAACAGGAACAAGTCCACACCAAAGTGCTGGACAAACAAACACGCAACAGGCAACACAGACAATGAAGTACAACACGAAAAACATAAAAACATTGCAGATCATAAATCAAACGATCCAATACAAATCAGCTGGCATTGAAAGCAATGGAGTAGTAGTGAGTTTTTAACCGGGATTTGAAAACCGAGAGGGAGGGGGCCTGTTTGATGAGCAGCGGTAACTCGTTCCAGAGTCTTGGGCCTGCTACAGAGAACGCCCTGTCACCCCTGCGCTTAAGGCGAGTTTCTGGAACTATTAAGAGTACCTGATCCTCTGACCTCAAAGCACGTGGAGGGACATATGGGTGTATCAGATCCGAGAGATAGGCGGGGGCGAGACTGTTCAGCGATTTGTAGACATACATGAGAATTTTGAATTGGATTCGAAGATGAACCGGTAGCCAGTGAAGGGAGGCCAAGACTGGTGTAATGTGCTCTCTTTTGCGTGTGCTGGTTAAAAATCGGGCAGCTGCGTTCTGAACCAGTTGTAATCGTGCAATGGTGGCTTGACTGACGCCAAGCAGAAGTGAATTGCAGTAATCAAGCCTAGATGTAATGAATGCGTGAATCACTGTCTCCAGGTTGTTTTTGGATAATATGGGCTTCAGCTTAGACAGACGCCTCAGCTGGAAAAAACAGGATTTGACGATCATGTTTACATGACTGTTGAGTTTCATGGAAGGATCCATTATCACTCCCAGATTTGTGACTTTTTGTTTTTCGGACAGGGGTAGAGCAGACAGGTCAATGCAGTGGTTTGAGGTTGTGTCATTGGGAAGGAACAATATGGCTTCAGACTTCTTATCATTGAAGCTTAAGAAATTTAAAGCCATCCAGTCCCTGATGTCAGCCAGGCAGTCGAGCAGAGGTTGAATAGAGCCTGTACCATTTTGTCTTAGGGGGAAGTAGATTTGACAGTCATCAGCGTAGAAGTGGAAAGGTATATTGTGTTTCCGGAAAATAGCACCGAGTGGCAGCAGGTATAAGGAGAACAAGAGAGGACCCAGGATGGAC
The DNA here is from genome assembly GCA_038048925.1 of Garcialebias charrua. Taxonomy (NCBI): domain Eukaryota; kingdom Metazoa; phylum Chordata; class Actinopteri; order Cyprinodontiformes; family Rivulidae; genus Garcialebias; species Garcialebias charrua. The sequence continues at coordinate 18,117 of JBBPBX010040768.1, forward strand.
CCCTGCGGAACCCCCCATTTAAGAGCCGCCACTGCAGAAGTAAAATCATTGATGGACACACAAAAAGACCTGTCAGAGAGGTAGGATCTGAACCAGTTTAGGGCTGATCCTGAGATGCCCACCCACTGCTCCAACCTAGCAATGAGGATCTCATGGTCGATGGTGTCGAAAGCGGATGTGAGGTCCAATAGGACAAGCAGCACAGAGTCACCAGTATCTGTGGATAGAAAGATGTCGTTAAAAACCTTCAGTAGGGCAGTCTCAGTGCTGTGGAGGGATTTGAAGCCAGACTGGAATAGCTCGGGGATAGCGTGATCCTCCAGGAAGCACTTCAACTGGGACTCAACTATTTTCTCTAGAAGTTATATATATGTATACAGTATACAGTATATGTATACAGTGTATACAGTATGTATACACTGTATACAGTATATATATACAGTGTATATGTATATATATATATATATATATATATACACACAGTATTTTCTGGACTATAGGTCACACCTTTATATAAGTCGCTTTGTCCAATTATTGTCAATAAATTGGAAAAATCCATAAACTGGTCGCACCTTTATATAAGTCGCACCTATTATGAGCCACCGTGACGCGTCAGCGCGTCGTTTGGCCTGCTGAAAATGACGACCACGGAAGGACTTTTAATAATAATAACTTTTATTTATAACGCACTTTACATCAAACAGATCTCAAAGTGCTACAATGAAAAATAAAATCAAGATAAAAATCAACCATAAATGCAACAAAGAAGAGGAACAACCAAGAGGATGGAGCCTCACAGATAATTGCATCAAAAACTTAAAATTCACAAAATGCAGATAAAATACTCAAAAAACTGGGTGCAATAAAAAACAAAAGCACAATTAATTATTTAAAAAACTGGATAAAAAGAAAGGTTTTAAGACCTTTTTTAAAACATGTCACGGTCTGTGGGGCCCTCAGATATGAGGGCAGGGCGTTCCACAGCCGAGGGGCAGCGCAGGAGAAAGCCCGGTCTCCCATTGTGCGAGACCGAGACCTGGGAGTGAGAAGAAGATGGGTGTTGGAAGAGCGGAGAGTGCGGGAAGGACAGTGAGGAGTGAGAAGTTCTTTTAAATAGGATGGTGCATTACCGTACAGGCACTGGAAGGTGAGCAGATAAATTTTGTACGTGATCCGGGCAGAAACAGGAAGCCAGTGTAGTGAACGCAGTACAGGAGTGATGTGTTCATACTTACGCACTCTCATCAGGACCCTGGCAGCGCTGTTCTGGACATACTGTAGTTTTTGTATGTTCTTGCCAGGAATCCCGAAGAGAAGTGCATTGCAGTAATCCAGTCTGGAGGAGACAAAGGCATGGACGAGCTTTTCTGCATCAGTGAGGGACAGTGTAGACCGAAGCTTTGCAATATTTCGAAGATGAAAAAAAGAAGTTTTACAGATATGCTTTATATGGCTTTCAAAGGTGAGTTGTGGATCAAAAATAACACCAAGATTGGTGACTGTATTGGAAAGAGAGATGTTCTGGCCAGAAAAAGTGATACTGAGGATTTTTTGTTGTTGAATTTGATGTGATGTACCAATTTGAATTGCTTCTGTTTTTGAACTGTTAAGGTGAAGGAAATTTTGCCGCATCCATGCCTTTATCTCCTCCAGACACGCTGTGAGTGTGGAAAGAGAAGAAAGTGGACAAGATTAACGAGATTAACACGGTAAAAACAATTATTTGTCTGCTGAAAATTATAGCCAACATGTGTCTTAGCTTAACCGTTCCTTAATAAATTCACGTAATGGACAAATCTGCTGGATTTAAATTTTTTCGCTTTGAAAAATACAAGGAAAAACAACGAAGCTAACCGCGACACATTTACGTCTATAAAACATTGAATTTTATCTCAAATAACTCCAACAGCTAACAGTTTGTAAATGTACATCTAGTGATTACTTTCTGTAAGTTTGAAAAAAAATCTGCTGTGTGGTTTATGAGCTATTTGCTCAAACGTACAAGGAAAAATCAACAAAGCTAACTGCGACACATTTACGTCTATAAAACATTGAATTTTATCTCAAACATCTCATAAAGCTAATCAGTTGTAAATATCCATCTAGTGATTACGTTCTGTAAGTTTGATCAAAATCTGTCCTGTGGTTCTTGACCTATTTTGCTAACAAACACTGAGCTAACAGCGAAGTAGCTAGTTCATACCTCCAGAGCAGGAGGCCGGGCTGCGACAGACTGAATCCGACCAGAGGAGGCTCTCGTCGGACACATGAGGTGGGAACGGTTGGTGTACCCTAGCGGACAAAGGTGGTACTGCACCCCTAGCGGCCGAAAGTGGTACTGCACCATTTTTGCCAAAATGGAAAAACGGTCATATCTGAGCCAAAAAATGGTCTAAAAATATGGGGATAAATCCATAAACCAGTCTTACCTCTCTTTAAGTCGCAGGGCATGCAAATTAGGCAAAAAGGTGTGACTTATAGTCTGGAAAATACGGTAACAATATTTGGACATGGAAATTTTTGATTAAAAAAAAGTCCATGCTCGATAATCCAGATATACAATCCAACAATTTTCAGTCAGGTCATCTGGATTATCGAGCATGGGCTTTGTTGGTTTTGAACCAGTTTGACATGACTGTTGACGAGGGAGAGGGCTGGTACCGGAGGAGGGCGTGCCAAAGAGACCATCTTACATTTAATTTTAATGACTTTATGAAATGGCTGTTTAAGAAGTGAAGTATGCAAACAAGATAATCAAATGGTTCAATCAGCTCTCCTGCGTTTTATTAAGTTCTGTTAAATCTGTTAAAGGAGACCACAGATAGGTTTTTAAAATTTTTATGGTATGTCTGTGGGCTATCCAGACAATGTTCATTCAATTTAATACACAAAATAATTCTTAGATAATCAATTATACCCTTTTTAATTCTGCCATTTTTAACTTTCGTTTTGAATGACTGGTTTATGATAATGAGCTCTCATGGTCACGCCCTTCAAAGATCTGTTTACATTAACTACGCCCTCTGTAACAGCCAGTATCTCTAATCTGTTGTTGTTTTAAAATTAGCTCTTTTTTTATTACTCATTTGACTTACTGTTAGTGCTAGCTTAAGATAACTTACCGAAAGCCGTCTGCGCGCGCCGCCATGAGCTGCTCCTTTTAGCCCGAATCAGAGGCTAAAAATAGCTCGTTCCTCCTCCGCCCTTTTATGTCCGCTCGTTGCATGTGGCGCTTTTGGGAGTGATCTCTGCTTCAGTCCAGACATACACAAAGTTCACTGAGTGTTTCCCGTTAATTTATCCGTATGAGGCAACCTCTGACCGGACACCATGCTCCTCATAAGCTATCAGCTCCCAGCCAGCTCCTGCATGCAGATGGTCTCTTCGCCGGCGGTCTGCTCGTTTTCCGCCTGCCGGCTGCTCGTTGGGAGCGATCGCTAATACGCTAAAAATTGAACTAAAACGTAAAAATAACAATTATACTTTATTTATAAAGCCATTTAAAACAACCACAGCTGCAACAAAGTGCTGTACACATGAAATTAAGAACATTTAAACAAAAGATGAGATGAAATCAGGAAAAACAACCGTCACGTCTATTATACTGAAGTGGGTTGAGCCTAACCAGGGGTTGCTAGGTGAGGGGCTGGACTCAGGTTTGAGGTGGGTTGTGGCTGCGGTTTGTGACGTCACAAACCGCAGGATTTGAAAACGAAGTGTTTCTATCAAAGATAAATAAATATACTTAGAGTAAATAAACCACTGGGTGCATTTTTTTTGGCACTAGGACTGTTTTTTTATGAAGTACATACCCAAAGTTGAGTAAAAAAAAAAACATTAAAAAGTGAATTTTGAATATGTGGTCCCCTTTAAACGGTTTCTCTGGAGCTGTTGGGGGAGAAGCAGTTTTGTTTGGTGTTTCCTAAGACTGATGAAGCCTTCTGGATGGAGGGCGAAATGTCTCAGCACAAAAAGATAAACTGTTAGAGGTATTTAAAAATCTTTATGTTTTTAAATCCTTATATTTTAACATCTTGAATTTTACTTTACTGGTTTCTCAAGTGTTCTGAGTTTCATAGGGTTTTGACCTGACCTCGTTCCTGTTTTTTACTAGGTGCACAAAGCTGATTATCAAAACCTGTCATGCTGCACGATACCCAATTAGGTTTCCCAGAACAGATTACAAACGAAATGTTCGGCTCCAGTTTATCGCCAGAGAAGATGTGATGAAACTGTGTTTGACCTCATTGATATTGAATCTGTGTCACTTGCTTGAATAAAAGACGGACTCAAATCTTAGGAAGTTGGAGTTCATTCTGACCTAATCAAGTGAACTTTGCTCTTTGCAAAGAGTCAAAAATCTCACGCCTGTTGTCTTGTGTGAATTATTTATTTAAAGGTTCAAGCTAGAAATACCTATCAGAAACTGTCCAGATGACCTGACTGAACATTGTGTTATTATTGTTATTATTAAAGTAGGTTTTAATGAGAGTAGCATTGTTTCGTGCTTGAATGGGGACATTCAGTTAAAGTCTTGATCTTGGCCAGCTTCATTTTTCCAACAAATGCATCCAAGTTGTGCAGCAGATGGAAATCTGTTTTAATGCTGTATAAATCCTGCGTACAGCGTTTCATCATTTCACAGCTGAGCAGAATTAGATTCCTGCTGCAAAATATCAGTTTTAAAGTTTGACAGAGAAAACTGGTCTGGCTACAGATAAATGGTAACGATCCTAGTTTATGAAATGTGAATGTCTTCATTAAACCTGCTGCTTGCATAGTCCTGAAGATCAGTCAAGACAATAATCCTAAACTAATGAACAAAGTAAGCAAAACCTGGACATCTTTGCTTAATCCTTGACGTTTATTCTTCAGTTTGTTTGTTGCTTTTCTTTCATATTTAAATTTATTTGTATACACATTACTGCACAGACTGCAGAGAACCTAACGTAGGTCATCATGACTGAAGCTTCCACGTGGGTTTTAGTAGAGACAGTGGTGGGCAACGCTAATTAAAAAATTAGTTCCACAATTTCTAAAACGCTTATTAATTTTTTTAGGTCCACAATTTCAAAAGCACAAATGTCTTATGAAAATTAGGGGAAGCTAATCTAATCCGCTATTTATATATTATATATATATATATATATTTATATATAGCCGGCAGCGTTATGCAAAATTTGCACTACACTGCCAACTGAAAAGTAACAAAAATGATCCTAAAAGGATGAAATTACAAAAATCAAAGGATTTATTTAATACTTTACGTACATATATTCTATTCGGCCACGAAATTAACAAAAAATAGAATGAACTTTTAATCCCTAAAACCACTTTTAAATCTCAAATACACGGGTGTGTCGCCACCGCATTTATACATAAAAGTAACCCAAATACATA
>JBBPBX010040769.1:8979-24110 GCA_038048925.1 Garcialebias charrua
TTTGTGTGTGTGCGGGAGGGGTGGCCTTTGACCCCTCTCGCGTGCTCCAGAGTGAGCTGTTCTGCCCGACAGAGGATGTTGCGAGGTCTGACTGCCTCAGGCAGAGCTCGTGCGTCCTACTGCGGTTCATAGTCTGACCTAGTAGTTTGTGTTTCACAAAGGTGGTGCTCGAGTCAAGAACCAGGGCAGTCTGTTCTTTGGTACTTTTATTTTTGTGTATGGATGAACAAGTGCTTGTTTTTATTACACATACAGTAGATGAGTCATGTTTCGTGCACACACACATGTCACCAGCTCCTTGTAACATTTTACAAACAAAGTCTGGGCTCAAAGAGTTCGGTTCCCATACCACGTGGGCGGGCAAACCTGTAAAATCATGTATTTGTCCTGTTTCATCAGGCCCGAATCTGCTTCCCACCTGGGTTCATCGAAGAGGTTCTCGGCCGGGCCGCCTGGCGATGAAAAGGTTCCCCGTCGCCAGCAGGTCTTTTCTGCAGGGGGCAAAACTTTTTCTTGGCAGCCCCTCACGGCGGGCTTCCGCCTGTTTACGCCTTTGCTCTAGCTTGGCCTGGATACGTTCCAGAGCTCCTCCGAAGAGTCCCGTAGGCTCGACCGGGTGTTGAAGAAAACGGGACCTCTGGCCTTCTGGGAGGTCCGTTAAAGTCATCCACAGGTGGCGCTGAACAACAACCATTTCCGCCATTGATCTGCCCTGTGTGATGGCTATTGTCCCCATCATGCGGAGCATGAAGTCAGAGGCCCTGCGGGCCTCCTCTAGGGCCTCTTCCGTGGCCTGTTCATTTGTTGTTACCTGGAGCTCCTATAGCTTTTCTGCCAGGTACGCCTGCATTATGGTCGAAGCGTTCATCGTGCGCGCCGCGAAGCCCTGAGCCCGGTAACACTTATCGAGCTGTTTCTCCGAAGCGCGGCAGGCCTTGCTGGGCAGTGCTGGCTTTGCGCTCGCTGTTGCGGGGGCCAGATGAGCCGCCAAGGTCTCCTCTATCTGCGGGGCGCTGGCAAGTCCTGCTGCCTCCATCTTGGCGACATCCAGGAACCAAGAGAGCGGCAGTGTCATGGGAGATCCGGGTTCAGCCCAGGAGCGTGTGAGCTCTATCAGGAAGTCCGGAAAAATGGGCATTCTTTGCCTCGTCGTCGACTGCTGTTTAGCGTAGAAATAATTTCCTGCCAACCTCGTAACCTGTTGGTGAGGCGAGGGGTCTGGCCACGCGACCTGCAGTGTGTCCGCGGCCCTGTGGCACAAGTCGAACAGAGCAGGGATGTGTTGCGTTTGACCGAGGGGGGTCATTGTATATGGTCGCTGGTGGGATTCGTCCGGTTCTTCCCCTTGGTCGGATCTGGGGAGTGGGCGAGTGGCTCGTCCTGTTCGGGTGGCCCTGGGGACTCTGGGCTCGGGGTCCTTCCTGGAGTCTTGGGCTTTGATCGCCCCTTCGTCTGCCTCGGGCTTTGGGGGGACGGATCTCTGATGCTTCACAGTCGCTACTAAATGTTCTATTGGAGGAACCTTATTCACTTATGCATGCTCACAACCACACACAAATGGATGCAGGGATGTATATGTAGATATATGCAGATATGTAGATGGGTATATGAATGAATATAAATGTATATGTATGTATACTGTATATATATTTGTAGGTATGGGTATGTATATTTATAGAAATCTACTGCAAGGTCATGAAGATTATTAGTCTTTATGCATGTATGTTTCGTTGCTGTGTTCTGTCATGTGCTTTGCAGGATTGCGGACGGAGGTTAGGTGTGTTTGCCTTGTGCACTTTTTGTGGATAATTGTTGTTTTGTTATCTTACTATCTCTTTTCTTTCTCTCTATTAAAAAAAGAAAAAAAAAGAAAAAAAAAGAACAGAGCAGGGACCGACGCATCCTGTTCCGGAAGTCTTTGCGCCAGTTTTGGGAGGAATCCACACTTTCCCCCTCGTAACCGTACTCGGCGTCTTGGTCAGACACTTCGGGCGTCGAGTCCCCGACCGGGACCGATATGTCCAAACCATTTTCTCCCCCGACCTGACCGCTGCATTCCAGGTCTGTGTTCTCGAGCTCCGGTTCGGAAGCGAGTGGTTCTGTTGGGCCTGTGGCCTTCCGCACCGCAGCCTTACCCATTGCTTTGGCTACTGCGTCCACACGGCGCTTTCTCACGGCCGCCGGCATCCAGCTGCAGTGTGGGCAGAAGTCGGGGGATCCCAGCGCTGTTCTCGCGTGCAGAACACCCAGGCAGACGGGACAGGCCTCGTGGGTGTCCATCGCCAACAGGGAGTAGCCGCAGCCACTGGGGCAGGGGCGCGAGCGAGGGCTCGCTATCCTGTTGATTTTCCTCTGAATCTTGGTCTTTTAACTTCCCTTCTTGGGGGCCATATCCGAGAAGCGTCGAGGTTGTTCCTAATTTTCCTTTGTTCGAAGATGTCCTCTCCGTCGCGTCGCTTTCGCTGGCTAGCCTGATACTTGATTAGCAGGGTAGCGTTGTGAAGTAGTTAGCGCCATCGAGCGAATCAGCTGCGGAGAGAGAAGAAAAAGCTTTGAGGTTAAAGACAGTGTAAAGTGAAATTAAATGTGTGTTTTTAGTTTGTCACATGGCATAAATATGTGTTATTAATCACCCATTTAAATCTGACTGATTAAAAACATTGTTTACCTTATAAAATTAAGTCTCAAAAATCATGAAAAAACATGATTTTGCCTTGGTCTGGAACGCTAGGGGCGTGTCAGTGCGTGGGCGTGGTTTCAGGCAGCTGCGCTCGTCCTGCTCGTGTCCCACAGTGGAGAGGCAGACAGCAGAGCCAGTAAACCTGCTCTGTTTTTATCCGAGTTCTGTCTGTAACAGCAGCTACTTTTTCCAAGAGTTACGCTGTTTTTGTAAATAGTTTTCTTGTGTGTTTTTAATCTGGAATGAATAAAAAAAAAAAGAGTTGCACCATGCGGGATTTGAACCCGTGGGCTTTGGGACGGAAGGCAAGCGCTCTAACCATTGTCCTAACCAGGCATTACAGATACTCAGCATAAAACGACGCAGTATAAAAACATGTTATGATTTGTACGGGTGCCCTGACCATTACGACATCCAGGGAAGATGCACGAACGAGGCATAATTGATTAGCTAGCTAACAATGAACAAAATATCTATGCTATTGCTATCTGATGCTATCTGCGATTCGCGAGTGAACGGCTCCACCGAGGCGAATTTATACGGCTGGAGCTGCAGGGGGTGGGGGCTATACTAATGAGGACCGCGTGACGAAACGCGGTCCCGTTTAAAACACGCCTAAAAAATCCTGAAATAGAAATATGTTTATACACAGTTTGCTCTATAACTCCAAAATTAATTGAGCTACAATTTTGAGACTTTTTACTCATTTACAAGATTACAATTATGACATTTATAATGTTTATTGAAGAAAATGTTGAAATTCACTTTACACGGTCTTTAAGTAGAAAACGTTGGACTAGCTTTCGCCAGCCCAGCAATTCGCAGGAAATTTCTCTGTACGCTCAGCGTAGGGAGCAAGCTCACCTCTAGTCGAGCAATGTGACAACAGAGAAGTCCCACGAAGTTCAGGTTTTAGCAAGGTGAAGGGCAAAAAGAGAAAGTAGGATGGACGTCCGCGTCTTAAGTAGGGATGCACCGATCCGATACCAGTATCGGTATCGGTTCCGATACCAGCATAGTTTCAGTATCGGGTATCGGATCCAACCTGCCGATATTTTCTGATCCTGCTTCAAAGAGTATTTGTGTTCAATCACATTCTGTAACTGCTTTAACAGTGTGTGAGTTAAACCCAATGACGACACTTTGGGCCTCACGACAGGAAGAACCTAGACTTTAACAATGAACAGGAGGCATGTCTTCACCACACACGTCCTTCTTACTCATGGTTCAGTTGGAAAAACTAAAAAAACGCTAAGCATGATGGGAAAGACAACATAGCCACTCCCCTTAACCAGTAAGGCAGTGGATTTTGTTGTCTTTCCCATAATGCTAAGCAGTATTTTAGTTTTCAAAACTAAAATACTGCTAAAATTTGTGAGGTTCCTGTGGTTAGGCTCAGAGAGTCTTCATTGGATGTCTCACACCATGTTGAAATAAATGTTCTCAGTTCAAAATCTTTATTACTGTATACGCAATCGTATACTTGAACGGTATCGGATCGGTAAAGTATCTGTATCGGTCGATACCAAGTTTTTAAGTATCGGAATCGGATCGGAAGTGAAAATGTGGATCGGTGCATCCCTAGTCTTAAGTACCCAGAGGGCGGGGTCTCGGGGGTGACGCTGACGCCCCTGCCGTAAAGGCGTGAATGTATTCCTTCAGGTAATTGCGCAGGGGTGCAATTTCCCATAGCAATAGTGTTGCACCGAGTGACTGACTGATAAGGGAACCATACCTTCCTTCACTTCATTGAAACATTTAACATGTAGTTTGTAGCAGGTCGCTTTCGTAAATGAGCCCTCGAGGCTTAATAAGATATACCTGATTAAATAAAGGTTGAATGAATTGCTGCATAACAGTACACATAATTCATGGATCCATTTGCACTTTGGTTTTAGACTCAGTTTTTAACAGCAGGAAAAAGAAAGAGCCAAATGCATACACATAAAGCATAACAACTAGTTAATTGTAAACAATTATAAAATGTATTTATTTAGATTTACTATTAAAGACCTGGAGGGGTGTGGTTGGGAGGAATGGTCCCCCTGATCTGAACCCGAGTGATTTTCTGGTATTGGACTTCTGTGCTCGTCATGGATTGTCCATAACGAACACCATATTCAAGCATAAGGGTGTTCATATGTGCTCTTGGCATCAGGACACCCTAGGCCGCAGTTCAATTATCAACTTTGTTGTTGTCTCGTCTGGTCTACGTCCGCATGTCTTGAACACTCGGGTGAAGGGAGGGGCGGAGCTGTCCACTGACCACTACCTGGTGGTGAGTTGGCTCCGATGGTGGGGGAGAATGCCGGTCAGACCTGGCAGACCCAAACATATTGTGAGAGTCTGCTGGGAATGTCTGGCAGTGTCTCCTGTGAGACAAAGCTTGAACTCCCACCTCCAGGAGAGCTTCAAATATGTTCCGGGACATTGAACCTCATGCAAGAACCGTTCGTACGCACAAATTTGTTCTTAAACTGTGCGTACGAGTGATTTAGGAGCATTTGTGGCATTCAACAATGTTTTTGTATCCTAAGATTTTTTTCAGATACGAACAAAATTTACGAGTGGTCCAGACCTGTCGTATATTTTACGAGCAGTCAGTCTGCTGTTATCCAGACGGATTTTCTTCACTAATAACTTCATATTTCGTTATTCAGAAAATATTTTGAGTCCAAAGAAATCACGGCACCATAATTATTTTTGACAATAGGTTATTCTGTTTGAATTAGAATTATAATTTTAAATGTAATAATGACTAACGGATTAAAATATTTAAATTAAAATCAATTTGTTATCAATGCCGTTTTCTAACACTACAATATTAATATGAAGATCTCAAACTAAAACCAACTTAAATTATGAATTAATTTAAGTTTAATTTGTCTCGGTAACGCAGACTTTACCTTGACCTCCTCCTGTTGCAGTCATAGAGCTCCGATAGCTCAGTGAGATGAGCGTTGGCTCGTCGTTCCGAACCTTATGGGTTCAATTCCCACATGGGACAACGTTTTTTTTTTCTTTTAATTCATTCCAGATTTAAAAAACACAAGAAAACTATTTACAATACAACAAGAAATAAAGCATAAAGTTTTTTTTATCTGGAATGAATAAATAATCTAAAGAAAGAAGGAAAAAAATAGTTATACCTTGTGGGAATCGAACCCACGAGGTCTAGATAAGGTTAGGAGCAGCTAACGGCACTATGCATTCCTAGTTGCGCCACTAGGACGTGTGTATATTTTAAGGTCCACATTTATTATAAACAAACATTCTTTGGCTTTAGCTGGTCCTTTAATCACATGAGTGACGCTGCTAAAAAGGACAGATTTTCTTTTCTCGATCTCGGAGAGCAGAACTTCAATCTCCGCACCCGTAAAGTTATCCTTTTTACTTTTCACTGTCATTTGTATGAACGGACACTTCCTGCTCTCTGAGGCAGGAAACGTAGCCTTATATGGTGTTTTGAGGGGTGGGAATTATGTAAATAACCTCTCCGCGTGCACGCGCAGGTGGATAGAACAGGTGGAATTCATCATACGTACGCAGCTCATTTACACACTTTTCCTGAGGATAGAAGAGTTTGTTGAATCTGACGTGGCATGTTCGTGCGAACGCTTCGTACAAACAAAAGTAAGAGGAATTTAGGATAAAAATACGAACATGTTCTTGCATGAGGCCCATTGAGTCTGAGTGAGCCATGTTCCGCGCCTCTATTGTTGAGGCTGCTTATCGGAGCTGTGGCCACAAGGTTGTCAGTGCCTGTCACAGTGGTAACCCTCGAAACCGGTGGTGGACACTGGCAGTGAGGGATGCTGTCAGGCTGAAGAAGAAGTCCTATCAGGCCTTTTTGGCCTGTGGGACCCCGGAAGCAGCTGATGGGTACCGGCAGTCCAAGTGGCATGTGACTCGGGTGGTCACTGAGGCAAAAACTCAGGCATGGGAGGAGTTCGGAGAGGCCATGGAGAATGACTTTTGTATGGCTTTGAGGTGATTCTGGTCCACCATCCGGCATATCAGGGGGGAAAGCAGTATACCACCAACACTGTTTATAGTGGAGGTGGTGTGCTGCTGACTTCAATTCAGGATGTCGTGGGTCAGTGGTAGGAATGCACCGATCCACATTTTCTTACTTCCGATCCGATCCCGATACTTAACTCCGGGTATCGGCCGATACCAATCCAGTTACGATATCATCATCACTGATTTTATATGAGGCTGTAATCATGAATTTCTTGAACGGAGAGCATGTGTGTTACACCATATTCTGTGACTTCTGTCTTAACATTGTGTGAGTTAAACCCAATGAAGACACTCTGAGCCTCACAACAAGAAACATCCAAACTTTAATAGCGCACAAGAGGCAGGTCTATATCACAGACATCCATCTCACTCATGGTGAAGCCTGGAACATTAACATACCGCTAAGCATTATGGGAAATCAACACAGTCCACTCCCCATTTTAAGTTTCATTTTTGATTGTGGCACTATGAGTTGTAATTCTTACTGGCTTTGATCAACGGATACAGATTTAAACTATACATTGAATTTATAAATGTAAATTCAATGTGCGTACTGTATAGTTTTTTTTATTCCTTTTTTCATATAAACATGACAAATACAATAAAAAATGTAAATAAAATAAAATGAAAGGTGGCAGAAGAAGAACTAGTCTTATGAAAGTTCAATGTATGCTCTGAAAATATTACCTGAAAGTTGTTCTTCCTGCATCAGCTCTCTAGGTGTTCCACCTCCTGTCTTAAGCTGGACTCATTGTTTGTGATGCATCCCACCACCGTTGTATCGTCTGCAAACTTTACAATAGGAAAACCTGGATGGGTAGGTGTGCAGTCATATGTGAGCAGAGTGAACAGGAGAGGGCTCAACACACAGCCCTGGGGGGAGACAGTGCTGAGGGTTATGGTGGAGAAGGAGAAGGTATGGATCCCCAGACTGCAGTCTGTTTTTTAAGAAGTCTAGCACCCAGTTGCAAATGGAGGGGCTTAGTCCTAGTGTGAGTAGTTTGTCCATCAGGGTCTGCGGGATCATGGTATTGAAGGTAGACGTGAAGTACACAGATGTAGGAGTCCTGCTCCAGGTGGGTGAGAGCAGTGTAGACCACAGAGGAGATGGTGTCTTCTGTTGATCGATTCTCGCGGTATACGTACTGGTGAGTGTCCTCGCTGATGTTGATGGTTTGGATGTGGGTCATGACCAGTCTTTCGAAGCCTTTAGCAACTACAGTATTGGGGTGAGGGCTACTGGCTAATAGTCATTCTGACCAGTCACTGTAGAGCTCTTTGGGACTGGGATGATGCTTGCGGTCTTCAGGCAAGTGGGAACTGTTGCCAGGGTGATGGAGGAGTTAAAGACTGTGTAAAGTGAATTTCAACATTTTCTTCAATAAACATTATAAATGTCATAATTGTAATCTTGTAAATGAGTAAAAAGTCTCAAAATTGTAGCTCAATTAATTTTGGAGTTATAGAGCAAACTGTCCATCCATCCATCCATTTTCGTCCGCTTATCCGGGGTCGGGTCGCGGGGGTAGCAGCCTAAGTAGGGAGGCCCAGACTTCCCTCTCCCCAGCCACTTGGAGCAGCTCCTCTGGGGGAATCCCAAGGCGTTCCCAGGCCAGCCGAGAAACATAGTCCCTCCAGCGTGTCCTGGGTCTTCCTCTGGGTCTCCTCCCGGTGGGACATGCCCGGAACACCTCACCAGGGAGGCGTCCAGGAGGCATCCTAACCAGATGCCCGAGCCACCTCAACTGGCTCCTCTCGATGTGGAGAAGCAGCGGCTCTACTCCGAGTCCCTCCCGGATGACTGAGCTTCTCACCCTATCTCTAAGGGAGAGTCCAGACACCCTGCGGAGAAAACTCATTTCAGCCGCTTGTATCCGAGATCTCGTTCTTTCGGTCATAACCCAGAGCTCATGACCATAGATGAGGGTGGGAACGTAGATCGATCGGTAAATTGAGAGCTTTGCCTTTTGACTCAGCTCTCTCTTCACCACAATTGTTGAATTTCTTGAACGGAGAGCACGTGTGTTACACCATATTCTGTGACTTCTGTCTTAACATTGTGTGAGTTAAACCCAATGAAGACACTCTGAGCCTCACAACAAGAAACATTGGTTTGGATTCACTCGCGAATCGCAGATATGACTCTAGAGCAAACTGTGTATAAAGATATTTCTGTTTCAGGATTTTTTAGGCGTGTTTTAAATGTGACCGAGTTTCGTCACGCGGTCTTCTTAAGTATAGCCCCACCCCCTGCAGCTCCAGCTGTATAAATTCGCCTCGGTGGAGCCGTTCACTCGCGAATCGCAGATAGCATCAGATAGCAATAGCATAGATATTTTGTTCATTGTTAGCTAGCTAATCAATTATGCCTCGTTCGTGCATCTTCCCTGGATGTCGCAATGGTCAGGGCACCCGTACAAATCATAACGTGTTTTTATACCACGTGGTTTTATACTGAGTATCTGTAATGCCTAGATAGGTCAATGGATAAAGTATTTGCCTTCCGTCCCAAACCTTATGGGTTCAATTCCCGCATGGTACAACTTTTTTTTTTTATTCATTCCAGATTAAAAACACACAAGAAAACTATTTACAAAAACAGCGTAACTCTTGGAAAAAGTAGCTGCTGTTACAGACAGAACTCAGATAAAAACAGAGCAGGTTTACTGGCTCTGCTGTCTGCCTCTCCACACACAGCTCAGCTGCAGGCCGCAGTACTGCGCTGAAACCACGCCCACGCGCTGACACGCCCCCACAGTTTCAGACCAAGGGAAAATTATGTTTTTTCATGATTTTTGAGACTTAATTTTATAAGGAAAACAATGTTTTTAATCAGTCAGATTTATATGGGTGATTAATAACACATATTTATGCCATGTGACAAACTAAAAACACACATTTAATTTCACTTTACACGGTCTTTAAAGATGTCGGTCAGCACCTCGCAGAGCTGGTTGGCACAGTCTTTCAGCACCTTCCCATGGATGTTGTCTGAGCCAGTTGCTTTGTGAGAATTAATCCTCCTGAAAGTACTCCTTACTTCAGTTGAGGTCACGCTGAGAAACTCTACTTTGGTGGTGAGGCAAGTCTGTTGCTTGATGGTCTTTTTGGGTTTAGTGATCCACCTCTCACTGTTGGCCTTTACAATTACTATAATTTCTTCTTTGCTCCAAGTTTGTCCAAACCTTCAAACAAAAACTTCATGCTGTTAATGTAAAATGGTAAATGGTAAATGGAGCTTATTTATACAGTATAGCGCTTTCCAGCCCCCTGTGAGGAGCCCCAAAGCGCTTTACAATACCAACCATCCACCCATTCATTCAGACATTCATACACCGGTAGTGGTAGCCTGCCTTGCAAGGCGCCATCCAGACCTACCGGGAGCATGAAACATGAAAGCCACACTGACCTCATTCTACAAGCAAACTGGAAATCTGCATAGCACGACACTGCCTGCATAGCACGACACTGCCTGGTCACAGTAAGGAATCTGAACAACAAGACCAATCTCCCAGAGAAGTCATCTACTAAGTTTTTTTGAATGTCCAGAGGACCAGACTTAGCTTTTTTAGATTTTTCTACCTTGATTATTGAGCATGCATCAGGGTCATCTACTAAAGTTGTTCCTTACTCTCCAGGGTTCCAGTCCAGGTCTACAGATCCTACTGTTTTTTCCTTCTTTTGTTTTCTCTCTTCATCAGGGGGCTGCAGTTTACCTCAGTAAACTAAATCGCACAAAGACTTGGCAATTATTTTTATGCCGGGTGCCCTTCCTGATGCAACCACTAAGCTACCACAGCCTTCTGTGTGGAGCAGAGAGCTGCTATCTAGGGTGCCCGGGGGAGCAGATGGTGGTGGTTAAGGGCCTTGCTCAAGGGCTCAGAGTGTGGCAAATGAGTGTGGAGACAGGTGTGAGTGTTTCACCGATCCTATCCATATTTTTATGTTTTTGGTACCGGGAGTTGATCCAGCGATCTTCTGATCACAGGCCAGCCTTCTCTAAACTCGGTGCCACCACTCCTGCTACATATTCCACATACTGTTCACTGTTGTTCATTTCTGTAAATAAAGTCTGTTAAACTTTCTCCTGGACTTCAGTTGTTCTCGTTCTCGTACTATCTGTGTATACAGTAGCGCCAAACCTTACAGGGACATGATAGAACAACTCAGATGACTCAAGAACCAACAATGTTTGAAGTTCATTGTCATGCAAATGATGAATTATTGTCCTGTACGTAAAATCAGTTAAGTGAGCATGAGCTTCATGTGGCCGTTGTTGCCCTTCTTATTCCACATCACTGACAGACAGAACAAAAACTCCACTGTCCTACTGCCTGTCACACTTTAGGCCCTGGCTTGGGGGTTAAAATAGTTTGTACAGGCTAGAAGTTACAAACTACTCAACAGAAAACAAGATCGGAATTCAGAAATTAACAACTAAGAACCTCAGGCTCATTTAATACATAGATAAGATGAGTGATTAGCTTCATGCATGTTTTTTTAACCCAACTTTCTTTTGTCTTTAAACCGATCTTTCATCAGATCTCTTCATGGACCCTCCATGACTGGGTAAGTTATGATGGTTTGTAAAATGTGTGAGTTTTGCTCACTTCTTGTAAGTCATGTTATCGTTTTAAAAATGTCTAATTAACTTTAACAAAAAATATGAAAAGTACCACAAAACAGTGAAAAGTTCAAGTTCAAGTTGAGTTTATTTGTCATATGCAAGGTTAACACAAGGTCAACAGTACAATGAAATACTTGGGATGAGAAGAACTGATTGACTCGTTAAAATATAATAAAAATCAAAGAACAAACAAACAAGAAATGCTAAAATCATGTAGGGTACAAAAATACAGTACCAAAAAGTGAAAAATCAAGTGTTACTTATGTATGTAAAACTATGTTAAACAACCGTTAAAATACACCAAAATGCAGGAAATGGCATCTACTTTATTCAAAAATTTCTGGGAGAGTACCCCAGACCCCGTCCCCCTCCCAACACATTACAAATGTCTCTGATACCAATGGCTGACGTGATGTTCAAACACTGGGGGTTAAGCACCCCTAAACGGTATTTTCTAGAATCGCCCATGATGTAAGGTTATAATTACATGATTTTTATAATAATAGGTCATGAGCTAAAGTGGCCCAGTCTGAGGCATGAAACTCCAGGGCTGAAAATGAGTCCCACTCCGGCCCTGCTCATACTCATATTCAAACTATCAAACTCTATAATGTACTTATATTCAAACTCTATACTTATATTCATCATACTCCATACTTATATTCACACTCCATACTTACATTCATACTCCATATTATATTCATACTCCATACTTATATTCATACTCCATATTTATATTCAAACTCTATACTTATATTCATACTCCATACTTATATTCAAACTCTATACTTATATTCATACTCCATACTTATATTCACACTCCATATTATATTCATACTCCATATTATATTCATACTCCATACTTATATTCATACTCCATACTTATATTCAAACTCTATACTTATATTCATACTCCATACTTATATTCAAACTCTATACTTATATTCATACTCCATATTATATTCATACTCCATATTATGTTCATACTCCATACTTATATTCATACTCCATACTTATATTCAAACTCTATACTTATATTCATACTCCATACTTATATTCACACTCCATACTTACATTCATACTCCATATTATATTCATACTCCATACTTATATTCATACTCCATACTTATATTCAAACTCCATATTATATTCATACTCCATATTATATTCATACTCCATACTTATATTCATACTCCATACTTATATTCACACTCCATATTTTATTCATACTCCATATTATATTCATACTCCATACTTATATTCATACTCCATACTTATATTCAAACTCTATACTTATATTCATACTCCATATTTTATTCATACTCCATATTATATTCATACTCCATACTTATATTCAAATTCTATACTTATATTCAAACTCTATACTTATATTCAAACTCTAATAATAATAATAATAATTAATTCAATTTATAACGCACTTTTCATTACTGAAAATCTCAAAGTGCTACACACATTCATAAACCGGTAGCGGCAGACTACCATGCAAGGTGCTTTCCAGTCCTACCGGGAGCAACTCAGGGTTAAGTGTCTTGCCCAAGGACACAGCGACACATGGTGCGGGTCCCGGAAGTCGAACCGCCAACTTTCCGATCGGGAGACGACTGCCATTACCACTACACCACGGCCGCCCTCTATACTTATATTCATACTCCATACTTATATTCAAACTCTATACTTCTATTCATACTCCATACTTACATTCATACTCCATATTATATTCATACTCCATACTTATATTCAAATTCTATACTCATATTCATACTCCATACTTATATTCATAGCCTACTTCATACTTATATTCAAACTCTATACTTATATTCATACTCCATACTTATATTCAAGCTCTATACTTTCATACTCACACTTATATTCATACTCTATACTTATATTCATACTCCATACTTATATTTATACTTCATACTTATATTCAAACTCTATACTTATATTCATACTCTATACTTTCATACTCACACTTATATTCAAACTCTATACTTATATTCATACTCCATACTTATATTCATACTCTATACTTTCATACTCCATACTTATACAGTATTCATACTCCATACTTATATTCATACTCCATACTTATATTCAAACTCTATACTTATATTCAAACTCTATACTTATATTCATACTCCATACTTATATTCATACTCCATACTTACAGTGTATTCATAGTGCTTACGGTGTAGCACTTTGAGATTTTCATTAATGAAAAGTGCGTTATAAATTGAATTCATTATTATTATTATTATTACGGTATATTCAAACCCTATATTTATATTCATACTCCATACTTATATTCAAACTCTATACTTTCATACTCCATACTTATACAGTATTCATACTCCATACTTATATTCATACTCCATACTTATATTCAAACTCTATACTTATATTCAAACTCTATACTTATATTCATACTCCATACTTATATTCATATTCCATACTTACGGTGTATTCATACTCCATACTATATTCAAACTCTATACTTTCATACTCACACTTATATTCAAACTCTATACTTATATTCATACTCCATACTTATAATAATAATTATATTCATACTCTATACTTTCATTCTCCATACTTATACAGTATTCATACTCCATACTTATATTCATACTCCATACTTATATTCAAACTCTATAGTACTTATATTCAAACTCTATACTTATATTCATACTCCATTCTTATGGTATATTCATACTCCATACTTATATTCATACTCCATACTTATATTCATACTCTATACGTATATTCATACTCCATACTTATATTCATACTCCATACTTATATTCATACTCCACACTTATATTTATACTCCATACTTACCGTATATTCGTACATATACCAGCCAACCTTCCGGATTTTGGTGGGAGGTCCTGGAGTTTGACCATGTCAGTTCAGTCTCTTTAATCCTGTGACCCTCTCTGGTGATGATCTTTTGTCATGTTTTTCTGTAACAAAGGTCAAATAGTCCGCATGTCTGCAGAATTCCGTGTCAGTCTATTCAAGCTCAGCATCATAATTGTGTAGTAATAATGAAAGTATTAATAAAAATGAGTGTGCCTATAATCCACATAAGACTGCCTACATGCATATACAAATATAGGCCTACATACACAGCTATGACAACAATATCATAATTGTGTAATAACAATAATGATAATATTAATAATAATAATCAGTGTGCTACATGGACAAAATGATTTCTCTCCTATCACACAGCTCTGAGCAGGATCCACAAAATGTCGTGTTCAAGGCACATTGTTTGCTATTAATCTACACTGCATCCGGAGAAGGTATTTCTAGTTATATTCTCTGTGTGCGCGCTCGCGTTCTCGGCGTAGCTGAGACTGAACCTAACAAACCCCCTTGTGCGCGCGCAGAGAAATGTGCCAGGTCTGCAGCGTCCCGCGGACGTCATGGCAACGCGTCGGGACGCTGCAGCGGAGAGGCGGCGCTGTGGAGAGCCGAGCTGCAGGGAGGATGTTCCGAATTAGACCCACATTTAACATGCACTGACAGTCCACTACAACACACACCTTCACACGCACGGACAGAGGGATGAGCCGCTTCCTGTAGACCACCATGGCACCGTGTCAGCCGAGGAGCATCAGAAGGGGCTGCCAGAGAGTCCTGTACTGGATCCCAGTCCTGTTCATCGTCCTCCTAGTGGCCTGGTCCTACTATGCGTTTGTTCTGCAACTCTGCATAGGTAAGAGCTGTGTGTGTGTGTGTGTGTGTGTGTGTGTGTGTGTGTGTGTGTGTGTG
>JBBPBX010040770.1:0-11808 GCA_038048925.1 Garcialebias charrua
AAGATGGCCTCCTTTACTCCTCTCTCAAACCATCGTTCCTCTCTATCAAGGATGTGAACATCTTCATCCTTGAAAGAGTGACCGCTGGCGTGGAGATGAGTGTAGACTGCAGAGTCCTGACCTGATGATGTTGATCTTCTGTGCTGGGCCATCCTTTTGGCCAGTGGCTGTTTAGTTTCCCCGATATAAGACTGATCACAGCCCTCCTGACACTGAACAGCATACACAATATTACTCTGTTTGTGCCGGGGGACTGGATCTTTGGGATGAACCAGTCTTTGCCGTAATGTATTTTGGGGTTTAAAAGCCACTGGGACGTTGTGTTTAGAGAATAAACGTCTCAATGTCTCTGAAACTCCCGCAACATACGGAATGACCACTGGTCTGGGTCTGGGTTCCTTCTTTTCACCTGATGGCTGGCTGGAGTCCTGTTTGGGTTTCTTCTCTGCTTTCAGGAAGGCCCAGTTAGGATATCCACATTTCCCTAGAGCCTGTTTTGTGTGTGATTTCTCCTTCTGTCTGGCTCCTAAGTTAGTGGGGACGCTGTCTGCTCTGTGGTACAGAGTCCTGATGACTCCTAACTTGTGCTCCAGAGGGTGATGGGAGTCGAACTGTAAATACTGGTCTGTGTGGGTGGGTTTGCGGTACACATCAGTTTGCAAATTTCCTCTATCAGAAACTGAGACCTCACAGTCCAAGAAAGCCAACCTGCCATTTTTTACATCTTCTCGTGTGAACTTGATATATTTATCCACAGAGTTGATGTGATCAGTGAAATGTTGGACTTCCTGAGATTTAATTTTAACCCAGGTGTCATCAACATACCTGAACCAATGACTTGGTGGTCTCCCTGAAAAGGAAGTCAAGGCTTTCTTTTCTACCTCCTCCATGTACAGGTTGGCAACAATAGGAGAAACTGGAGACCCCATAGCACACCCATGTTTCTGCCTATAATATTGCTCCCCATATGTGAAGTAGGTTGACTGCAGGCACAGTTTCAAGAGTTGACACAGTTGCTCTGTGGAAAGTGTGGTCCTGCTGTTCAGAGTGGTGTCTGATTTTAACCTTAAACAGACCACCTCTACTGCTTCATCAACAGGGATGCACGTAAAGAGTGATGTGACATCAAAAGAGACCATTGTTTCATCAGTCTCCATGATGACACCCTTCACCTTCTCCACAAAGTCCATGGTGTTCTGTATGTGGTGTTCTGAGCTGCCAACTAAAGGGATGAGTACAGATGCCAGATATTTGGAAACATTGTAAGTGACCGAGTTAATCATGCTAACAATTGGTCTTAAAGGTACACCTTGTTTGTGGATTTTGGGTAAACCATACAGACTGGGTGTGGCCTCCCCTGGGTACAGTCTGTGGTACAGAATACTGTCAATAGCCTTGTCCTGCTTTAAAATTTTCAGGCAATCTATCAACTTCTTCTTGTAACCACTTCCTGGATCTCTTTTCAGCGGTTCATAAGTGGTTACGTCACTAAGGAGTGACATAACTTTCTCATGATAGTCTTTCTGGTTCAAAATCACTGTGCACCTTCCTTTGTCTGCTGGGAGAATTATGATGTTTTTGTCCTTGCTAAGAGTGTTGAGTGCATCTTTCTCTTCTCTACTGATGTTGGAAGGTGGTGGTTTAGCATTACTGAGACAGGCTGAAACTTTGACTCTGAGTTGTTCTGCTTCAAACTCTCTAATTTTGTTGTTACGGATGGCTGACTCAGTGGCTGTGATCATCTCTACTAGAGGAATTCTACTTGGTGCCACTGCAAAGTTTAGTCCCCTGGCAAGAATCTCTGTCTCTGGCTGGGTGAGCTGTCTGTCAGATAAATTCTTCACCCACGTCTCTGTCTCCCTGGCATGTAGCTGTGTAGTGAAGTGTTGCCTTACACTGAACGTGTTGTTATTGGAATTGTGATGGTGTTGACGAGTTATCAGTAAGTTAAATTTGTTTTGCTGTCGAGTCTTGGACCTGGCATGCTGTGCTAAGCGTGCCTGATCTGTACAGTCCATCACTTGCTGAAGTGTGGTCTGATCTAGGCACGTTGTTAGTTTTTGTTTAATGTGCTCTTCTTTGGTCTTCAAGGCCTCAATAGTAAAATTGGTCTGTCTTACCCGTTCATTCAGCAGCTGCGTCTGTGCCTTCTGAAGGATCTTGCTTGCTCGGTCCCCGCTGACCGACGATTTCAGTTCCAGGCTCTTGGAAATGATGCCACTTTGTCTGCATCTAAGGTTGAATCGCAAGTGGTTCCTGTAGTCTGCCCTCTTCCTAGCTGGAAGAGCTCCAGAGGACCAGACTTAGCTTTTTTAGATTTTTCTACCTGGATTATTGAGCATGCATCAGAGTATGATCAAGATATTTTTGTTCCTGATCCATATTCAAGTCTTTTAGGAGGGAAAATCTTCTGATACTAATTCTGTCAGACACTTGGCTGTTCCCTGGACACACATTGTGGCATTTATAAAAGTTAATAACAATAAATCCATGTGCGCCCAGATTGTGTATTTTCACAAATTTAAATTAAGTGTAAACTCTTACAGAATATATATATATTGCATATTTTCCATGCATATAAAGGCAGTCATGTCAAAAGCATTTTTCTGACACGTTCACCATTTCTCATTAACTGTAGCTGTGACCTTTCTTCCACATGTGTTTTATCCCTTCCTCATGACAATTTGCAGCTTCACTTGTGTTTGGCTGTGTCTTCCGCTCCTGTAATCTCACTTTTTCTGCGTCCTTTGCATCAAGAATACCAAACTGTCTCACAGGGTTCTGTTTAATTCTGCTTTCCTTGAGATTATTGGGTTTGGGTATCTGTGATTAGACAAGTTATCTCTGCCTCCTGTTGGCATCCTGCTGTAGTTTCAAGGTGAAAATACTCTGTTAAAGCATTGGCTGCCTTTTTTACGCACAGTATGTATTCCAGATAGAAAGCACAGTAAAACGATGCTATAAAAGATAAAAGCGTTACATTCTCCCAAGTGGATCACTGAAGTGTATACTGTATATCAGCATCACAGTTTTCTAATCACAAGTGCATAAGTGTGTGAGTGATGCTCTTGATAGAGACTCTGCGCACCCTGAAGGGGAAAACGTAACACAGGCATTAGCATGCCAACAGTCAGACAAGCTGACAGCAAGCTTTACAGTTCATGCTGTCAATATGTGTGACAGGAGATACTAACATTCTCACCGCGCTTGTGTGAACATCACTTATTCATGCATGCTGAGACACACACGCACAAACCACAGGGAAAAAACATAACTGCCCTTTCACCTTCAGCGGCAGGGGATAGTAAGTAACCTTATGATGATTATCATTTTTTGGATTATTATCAGAACAGTATTGTTCTCCTTGACTAATTTGGGATGGAAGCATGTATCATTTAAAGCAGGAATGAGAGAGTGATATGTCAACATATTGGCAATAAACAGTGACAAATGCAAACAATCAAATGAAAAAGTTGAGATGTATAGTTTTGCATTCATTTGTTCATTTTATTTATCCACTTTTTCATTTACTTTCCTTTCCAGCTTGCGGGGGTGATAATGCCTATCTCTGGCCCCCACACACACAACCTGCTGTTTCAGCACTTCCCCCTCAGTGCATCCTTATAGGAAGAGAGGAGTTGAAAAAACTTTGTGTGACCGTTTAAAATGGAGATCACTGGCAAGCACAATTTTCTCTGACTCCTTAGCTGTTGACAGCAGGACACATCACTCCTGTGTCAACACTTTACACAGAAGCTGAAACAAGCATTTACCATTCATACGTTGTGACTATACCATTTCATTTTCACTGAGAATTCACTTTTTTTTTTTTTTTTTACTTCTGTGGAAGCAGATTGTTTTCATTAGCATGACTGTTTCCAATGACACGCAGGCTCAGTTTTATTACTTAAAGGTGCAATTATGTAAACAAACAAACAAACATAACATGAAAAAATACAAATGATAATTTTGCACCGTGTCACTTTCAGGTGAAAACCATTTCAAAGCTGTCAATTGTCATTTCCCAGTAATTCACTCGTATCATATTTGTTTGAAGAAGTTTCTAAAAAAAATGTCATGGAAACTTTAAATGTCTACATAACAAACCCTTACAGCCTAACTTCTGAAATCTAACCCTAATGTAAATAAAACAATTTATATGAATCTTACTATGACTTATTATAATCCGGTGTCATACATTTTTAATCTGTTTATACAACCTAATACTGTCCCAGAGGCGTGGAAAACAGCTTTTGTGCTACCATTATTGAAGAGAGGAAACCCCACTAACGAACAACTACAGAGCGATTTCCAAACTCTGTATTCTTGCTAAGGTTTTAGAAAAATGGATAAATACTCAAGTCAAGAAGTATTTGGAGTATTTTAACATTTTCTCTTGCCACCAATCAGGTTTCAGGAAACAACATAGCACAATGACTGCTTCGCTAAAGGTTTTTAGTGATGTTGTTGAAGCTGTGGATTCTAAGGATTACTGTGCTGCACTTTAATTATACCTGTCCAAAGCCTTTGATACTGTAGATCATGTCATCTTATGCCATAAGCTCTCAGATATTGGTTTCTCAGATCACACTGTTGGCTGATTTTCAAACAATCTCTCAGGTCAGAAGCAATGTGTTTGACATAACAGTACTTCATCTAGCTACCTAACAGTCAGGGTGTGGCACAAAGCTCAGTGTTAGGTCCCACTCTTTAAAATGTATATAAGTAATGTCGGTCAAAACTTTCCCGATGCATCCTTGCATATGCTGACGATACAATTGTTTATTGTTGAGCTAACAAAGTTGGCAAGGTTTTCCAGCTTCTACAGTCTGCGTATGACATCATTCAGTCCGACTTTGTCCATCTCATACTGGTGATAAATGCTGATAAAACCAAGCGAATGTTGTGTTCAAACAAAAAGTCGGTGCCAGCAGTTCTTCCTCCTATCTCATCCAAGCATCGTGTTCCTATTGAGTTTGTAGATTCTTACAAATACAGTACTTGGGAATTTTGGTTGATACACCTCTCTCTTTTAAGACACATATCAAAAGTGTGTTAAAGAAACTGAAATTCCAGAAAACACCTTGTAACTGCTACTTTCCTACCAGATATTGATTATGGTGACATTATTTACATGAATGCCCATGCCAGCTCCTTCAGATGTTGGATACTGTCTACCATGGTGCGCTAAGATTTATAACATCATTATGCACACAGACTCTCACACTGGTTCATTTTCATCTATAAATCACTCCTTGGTTTTCTACCTTCTTATATCTCCTCCCACATGTCATGTCATCATTGTGGTTACAACATGCGCTCTCAGGGCATCAATACCTTCAGTGTTCCCTCAGTGCGGATTGAACTTGGCAAAAAGGCCTTTTCCTATTCTGCTCCTATAACTTGGAACACCTGCAACAGAAACTGAAGTTGTCCACCTTAATTTCTTTAGGGGATTTGCAACATTTGATAAGGTCAATAGAAACATCAAAGCAAAATATTTTCTTGTTTTTAGTATTCACCTTGTTTTATCTGGCACCTTGGTTTATTGTTTTATAACACAACTTTTATTTTAATGGCATTTTATTGTAGTTTATTGTTGTCTGTACTTTAGATGTTGTAAGTCTAAAACAGGTCTCTATGAGACTATCCATAAATGTAAATAAAGGTTGAATGAAAAAATGATGATGATGATAATCAATAAATATTATTATTAATATTTTACGAGCAACAAGTTTCTCTTCCATTGTCTCAGTCACCACAGTGATGAATCTCCCTTCAGATTTTTATAATAATTGGGGGTCGGGTGGTGTTGTTGGGGGGTGGGGGCTGACACATGGTGGTCCATATGGTGAGACTCACAGAGAGAGTATCAAGTCTCCTCACTGAAAAGAGAAATCAGCAACCAAAAACCATCATTAAAAAGTAAAGAAAAAAGAAAAACACTATTAACACTCTGCATAGTGTCACGTAAACCAAGAATTGTGTTATAAAAGCCTTTTGTTTCTGGTTTCCAAGATAAAAATGAGCCATTTAGTGACATGACTGACTGCTCCTAAACTACTATTTGTTGCATGATGAAGCTGATGCAACCCATTTCAAATCAAATATAACCAGCTTTGTTGTTCTACTGCTACACAGCTGAATTATACTGTATGTCAGTTCATCAAAACCCCAGCATAAAAGGAACAGATAAATAAGCAGCATAAGTAAACAAACAGCCAAATAAAATAATTCAAAAGTGAGCAGTCCAAGCAGCTTTGAATGATGTATTAAAAACAAGTTTCTACATGACAAACTGCTTACCATTTACAACAAGACCACATATGTAAAACAAATAATGACTTAATTTTCTACTTGGTCATTTGGTTTACTAACACAGTAAAAAGGAGTATTAAGCAATTAAATGAACGGCGAGCTTTTGACCTGTTCCTTAGATTGCTGTGCTGGATACATGGCACCTGACCTGGGAGAGGATGCTGGCGTGATGTCGTGATGTTCGCCGCTTCTCCACGCTGAAAAGTTGTTTTACTGTTGCTATTTTTTATTTTTATTTTTGGACATTTATCTGGACTTATCTTGTTCAGTGGTTTTTTTAATCAAGGACTTTACGGACAGCTTGGTTAGTACTTCCTAACCGGAATATTGGGCTGTCTGCCTCCTGTCAAACTCCAGCACAAACCTTGCACAAACTTTGCTTGGAGAACTACGTGGCTGCAGTTTTTGTTTTGCTTACCTGCTGCTTCTGTCAACCTCCTGTGTCGTCTGGACCGTTCTGGACTTTCTCCTGTGCTCCTCTTCAAGTTATGCTCATTCAAGTTACATCTCACTGCTTCTTGGTTATTTCTCTCGGAGCCGTGGGTCTGCTGTTAGCGGCTAGCTCTGTGCTAGCTCCCCCCGGTTTGGCTGGTGTGATGTTGACCTACTCCGCTTCGCAGCTGCTTGGACTTAACAACTGCTCCATTCCACCTTCTGTTTCCATCATCAAACAACTGGGACTTCTGCGTAGACCTTGTTACATCCATAGAGGCGCTCGAAAGAAATCCGTTTATTCTCGCTCTGAATTGATTCCGTCCGGGAGATGTGTCGCACCTCGACTACGTCATCAAAATGCTGTGTCTGTAGTCCCTTGTAGTCCGCAGCGCACGAGGTGGCAAGGAAAACGTGGAGTGGACTTCAGTCTGCTTAAACCGGTTCAAAAAGCTCCTACACCAACTAGCATTAAAATAGAACTTTTCAATGTACAATCACTATCCAATAAATCATGTCTAATTCATGATCACATTCTGGAGAAAAACTTGGACCTCATGTGCCTCACAGAAACTTGGCATCAACCAGACGTGTTCAGTTCTCTGAATGAAGCTTGTCCCTCTGGATACAGTTATCTGCAGAGAGCCCGCTGCACTGGCCGCGGTGGTGGTCTGGCTGTAATTTACCGCAGTAATTTAAAATTGTCACATCTGTCTTCTCATAATTTTTCTTCTTTTGAATGTTTGGCCTTCAACTTCAAAGCCCCACTCCTGATGAACGTTATATTGATTTATAGACCTCCCAAACCACATGTTTCATTTAACTCAGAAATGCATGACCTCCTCACTTTTTTCTGCACCTCCCCTGTAAAAACTATTTTTCTTGGCGATCTAAATATCCACATGGACAATTCCTCTTCCCCTCTGGCTACAGATTTTAAGTCTCTTTTGGAATCTCTCAACCTCACCCAACATGTGGACGCCCCTACGCACAACAGGGGGCATACTCTGGATTTGGTGATTACAGACACTGTACTCAATAACTTGTCTGTATATGACCTGGGTGTCTCAGACCACAGGGTCATCTCCCTGGAAGTGCCTTCAACTTCGCCTGCTTCTAACCCAAAACGACCTATCCAGTTCCGTGACTATAAAAACATTTCCCCTGATGTTTTGTCTGCTGATCTTCACGCCCTGACCGCTGTCAATCACTCATCTGCAGATGACTCTGTGGATTACTACAACCAATCTCTCCAGGAGCTTCTGGACCTACATGCTCCCTTGAAGTCAAGACTGGTGTCTTTCTCCCGTTCAGCCCCTTGGTACACTGATGAGCTGCGCAGGATGAAGGCAACTGGCCGTGCTATTGAGAGACGTGTAAAATCATCTGGTCTCTCGGTACATAAGCAAGCGTACAAAGAACATCAGAAAGCGTACGCCTATTCTCTTAAAGAAGCACGCTCCAAATATTATTCCAACATCATCAACACCTGCCCTGGAAACTCTAAACAGCTCTTCTCCACAATAACTCATCTGCTTAATCCCATTAAACAAACTCATGAGGACTCTGTTCAAAAATGCAACCTGTTCCTCTCATCATTTAAAAACAAAGTTGACACTATCAGATCTCAGCTCCACAACCTCCCTGATCTTAGTGTACCATCTACCCGTCTGCTTTCTGGGACCCTGAGCAGCTTTGATGAAGTCGTTCAGAGTGAGGTAGAGACCATCCTCAAGAAAATGAAGCCTTCATCCTGCGCCCTGGATCCCTTCCCCTCGTCTCTCATAAAATCCAATCACTCTGCAATAAGCCCATTAATCACACAAATAATAAACAAGTCTCTACAATCTGGTCATGTTCCATTGCCTCTAAAAACTGCCATCATTAGGCCTCTTCTGAAAAAATCTAATTTGGATCCCGACATTTTTTCTAATTACCGCCCAATTTCCCACCTCCCATTTCTGTCCAAAGTGCTGGAGAAAGCAGTTGCTGCTCAGCTGCAGGACCACCTACAGCAACACTCTCTGTATGAGAAGTTCCAGTCTGGATTCAGAGCAGCTCACAGTACTGAGACTGCATTGCTGAGAGTAACAAATGATGTCCTCATGGCTGCTGACACTGGTTCTCCCTCCATCCTTGTCCTCCTTGACCTCACTGCAGCCTTCGACACTGTGGACCATAGTATCCTCCTCCACCGTCTTCATGTGGAGGTCGGTCTCTGTGACACTGTCCTGGACTGGTTCAATTCTTTCCTCTCCAATAGGCTGGAATGTGTTAGCCTTGGCAATGCCACTTCCCAGACAGTCGGTGTCTCCTGTGGTGTCCCTCAGGGGTCAGTTCTGGGGCCCCTGCTGTTTTCCCTCTACATGCTGCCTTTAGGTCAAATTATTAATCAGTTCAACATTTCTTTTCACTGCTATGCCGACGACACACAGCTTTACATCAGGACTGGAACATCATCATCATCCCTATCTCCGTCTTCACTCACTGTTCTCTCTGCCTGCCTGGAGGAAATAAAGGCATGGATGAATCAGAACTTTCTTCAATTAAACTGCTCGAAGACTGAGGCCATATTGATTGGCACCCCTCACCAGATACAAACATCAACTTTAACAACAATCTCCTTCTCTGGTCAAGACATCCCCCTCTCCACCTCTGTTACAAATCTTGGAATAAAAATGGACTCTCATCTTACATTTGAAAATCACATTAAGCATCTGTTTAAAACCTGCTTCTTCCATCTTCGAAACATCTCCAGACTTCGCCCATCTCTGACTTTTCCTGATGCTGAGAAACTCGTCCATGCCTTTGTCTCCTCCAGGCTCGACTACTGCAACTCCCTGTTTATTGGTATCCCTGGCAAAAACCTTCAGAAACTTCAATACATTCAAAACAGTGCAGCAAGGATTCTGTTGAGAGTTCGTAAATTTGAACATATTACACCCATTCTCCATAACCTCCATTGGCTTCCTGTCACCTACAGAATTCAGTACAAAACTGCTCTCATTACCCATCAATGCTTGCACGGCACTTCACCTGACTATCTAAAGGACATTCTTGCACCATATTCATCCACCCGGTCTCTACGATCACAGAACAGTAATTTCCTTCATATTCCTCGGACCAAATTGAGGACCATGGGAGACCGAGCATTCTGTGTGGCTGCCCCCCGCCTGTGGAACTCCCTCCCTGACGACCTGAGAGCTCCACAGTCACTGGTTGACTTTAAAAGCAGCATAAAGACCTTTCTTTTTAAGCAAGCCTATTCTGCCTCCACATGATTTTATCTTTGATCTTAGCTGATATCATTATTGATTTTACTTGATTTTATCACTTGTTTTATTTTATTTATTTTTTAAGCAAGCCTAATCTGCATCCACATGATTTTATCTTTGATCTTAGTCGATATTATTATTGATTTTATTTGATTTTATCACTTGTTTTATTTTGATCTTTGCTTTGTTACACTTTGTAGCACTTTGAGATTTTTATTAATGAAAAGTGCATTATAAATTGAATTCATTATTATTATTATTATTATATTTATTTGTTCTCTTCAGTCCTGCTTTTTAAATAAAACACTATCTTTTCTGTGTTTGGTCATCCAACGATAGTCAAGAACTGTGAAAAAAAATAAAAAAGTTCAATAAGTTGAGTGTCAAATAGGTTGAAGAAATAAAGCTGAGCAAATAGCAAAAAATTACATCAATAGTTTAAAAAATATATTGCACTTGATTTCACCAAACAGTCAATTTTCATCAATGTATTAAAATGTCTTATAGCTGATTTTTAAGTGTTCAAAAACAATCTTTAGCATGTGTAAGATTAATCTTTAAATAAATTAAAGCACTTAAACTTATTTGTAAGAATATACTTATTTAATTTTGTTGTACAATCACTTAAAACAGTGGTTCCCAACCAGGGGGCTGCGGACCGGTACCGGGCAGTGGGTCAATTTGTACCGGGTTGCACAGGAAAAAATAAAATAAAAAAACTTTTTTGAAAAATCACCAGATTATCTCCACCACATCTGTCAATGACTCCCTCTTGACGCAGGTCAAAATACATATCGGTAAATTTCAGTTTCTGTTAGACACATGTGCATGTTGGTTCTACATTGCCCGTTCCGGTGGAGCAATTTAGCTGTGTGGTCCGGAGCAGGCAGGCGTGCGGCCATGTCTGCGTATTTGAAGGATTACACTGCATATTTTTCAACCCACCTGACAAAGAGCGACTGTAAAACTGTTAACTAAATAAAACTATAATTTTAAACAAAGCTTCCTATCACATCAGAGCACGTTTTGTCTTGAACTTTTTTGAATTCACGTCAGAGCTGTTCCTTCGCATTTGTTTCTGCTCTTAAAAAAAAGTCTCTGCCCCAAAAAGTTCAAAGTCATGGGCAATTGTATTAAAAAAACACAAATATAATTAAAGTTTTGCACTATGCATGAGTTCCTGTGCTTTTGTGTACTGATGTGTGAATCACTTCAGAGCAGGGAGGATGATGAGGCACAGCTGACCCCAGTGTGGGATAGATAATGAGAAATGATCCTGCACTTAATACACTTATTATAAACCACACATAAACTAATTAAAAGTAAATTTGAAATACAGGTACTGGTCATAAAATTATAATATTGTGGAAAAAGTTGATTTATTTCAGTAATTCCATTCAAAAAGTGAAACTCATATATTCATTCATTACACACAGACTGCTATATTGCAAATGTTTGTTTTTTCTTAAGTTGATGTTTGTAACTGACAATGACAAATCAGTGACCTCAAATTGTCCTGAAGTGCATGCCCATTACCTGCAGAGCTGCAGCTTTGCTGTCATTTCAATAATGAGTTTACATCTTTTGTTCATGTTAATCTACTGTAATAAACCTTTGTAAAATACACCAGAATGCAGGAAATGGCATCTACTTTATCCAAAAATCTCTGGTGTAGGACCCTCACCTTTTATTTTAATTGCTTTTTATTGTTGTATTTTGTTGTCTGTCTAAAACAGGTCTCTCTTGAAAATGAGTCATCATGACTCAATGAGATTAACCTGTA
>JBBPBX010040770.1:12333-29204 GCA_038048925.1 Garcialebias charrua
ATATATAAATAAAATTAAAATAAAAATATGGGCCTAATTGTGATTATCTGAAAGCCCAAAGATGTAATATTTTCATTTGGTTCTGACTGGGTTATATAAAAGTGAACCAGAGATATGCAACCAGAATTATTGTTTAGCTTCCATTGATCTTTGAATAAACAAACAAAAAATGAGCAATGAAGAAAAAGATCTACTTTATAGATAATTCCAATTTATTGTTTTTTCAGATGCTGACGTGATGCAAATGTAATCTTTTGAAAGGATTTTCTCTCATTTTGATGAAATTGATTATTTGATCAAAGTGTCTTTGATTTGAAAAAAAAAAAGATTTAGCATAAAACAAATTCAAAGCTATTATAGAAACGGCTCCAAAGTTTTGTCATGCATTAGTATTTTTATGTGGAAAAACCTGCCCCCTGTTTAAACAAAGTGTGGCAGAAAATGTATCACATTTTATTGATTTTTTTTTAAGGTCAGAGGATATTTCTCTAACATTTCTGCCTCCATTCATGGCTCCTTTTTTCTATCCATTTCTGCTTTTCCCAACTGTATTTGAATGTTCTTGCAGCACACAATACAAAACGTCATGAGTAGAACAAGAAGGAAAAGTCAAGGACTTCAGTCATTTAATGAGTGGATGCTGCTCCTTTATGAACCATTTATTTGATAGTAAATGAAAAGTGTTTAAAACTAGACAGTGGAGAGAAGAAACTGCAGTTACTTAGTTCTATGAAGAAAAGTAAAATGTGCACAAAGTGCACAGAGTACAGGACAAAAGGAAGGGAGAAAAGGAGGACAAACCAGCAAATATAATAGGTTACATTTTTAAATCCTTAAATGTTCACGCATCAAATTTTAGTTATATTTGAGACCGCTGAATCTATGATAGTATATATGTATTTATATATGTATAAAAGTCCAAGACTTTGTAGAATAAAAAAAACTAAATGTATAAAATATGCAGGAAAATTACAGGCAGTGATAACGTGCTGCTTCTGAATACTTCTAACCGACAGAGCATCACTGCGGTTTGGGAGAGCTGAAAATGATTTGGAGGCCTTGAAGACATTTTCCAGTGAAGATTTTCCTGGACCGCTCTCTGCTGGGATGAAACCCAGGGCATGCACGCACACGCACACACACACAAGTTTACATATCCTCCCTCAAACCCCCTCACAGTCAAATGCCAGATTTATTCAGCTCACGGTTCAGTGAGTACCACACACACTAGTTGAACAGTTTATGTCTATTGTTCCTCATATATGGGTGCTGTCATACAAGGCTGTGGTGAATTTGTATTTGCAGTACACTCATAAGTTTTTGTTTGTACAAATGACTGCACCCACTACGATGTGTCACACATCCTAGTGGGTAGTCATGCATAGTGTGTGTGAAATGTTGTAAGCAGAACACCATAACATAAGCCCCTGGCAGCTGTTTGAGCCGTATATAATTGGCACCAGTTCGAGACTCACTCTTCAAATGATGAGGCGTCAGCGGGTCCTTATGCTTTTGATACAAGGAGCAGCCATTGGGTTCTAACAGAAACAGATAAACTACAAGTTCTGCTGCTGCTCACTAATACAAGCACTTCGTCTTCAGACATGTTTAAATGACTACGCATTGTGCAAAAAGGCCCGCAGTGTGTGTAGCTGCGAGAACCTGAGAACACACTGTGTATACTCAAGGCGAGGCTGACTTCACATTCACAAGAACAGCAGCTCCCCGAAGGCTTCCAGCTTAGCCTCTAGCACGGACTCTGATCATCCTCACACAGGCTTCATACCAAAGAGTTCTCCCTTCAGGACTTTTGGGAACGTTTTCCATTCACAAGAACAGCAGCTCCCCGAAGGCTTCCAGCTTAGCCTCTAGCACGGACTCTGATCATCCTCACACAGGCTTCATACCAAAGAGTTCTCCCTTCAGGACTTTTGGGAACGTTTTCTGAATTCATGTTGTTTATTGGCATGTATTTAAGCATTAGGATGAAAATTATTTTTGCATAAAAACCTAAATATATAGCCCTGTAATGGAACTGCAACCTGACTAAGGTGTACCTCGCCTCCTGCACAATGACTGCAGGAGATAGGCACTAGGTCCCCCATGCTGGAATGGAAATTAAATGAGAAAGTGGGTGAATTAAATGGATAAATAAATGCAGACCTGCACCTTTTTTTGTTGATCCTGACTGTTTGTGTTTGTCTCTGTTTGTTGCCAATATGTTGACATGTCACTCTCTCATTTTGTCTTCCTGCTTGACATGCTTCTTTACATACATGCTTCTTTACATCCATGCTTCTTTACATACATGCTTCTTTACATACATGCTTCTTTACATCCATGCTTCTTTACATCCATGCTTCTTTACATACATGCTTCCATCCCAAATTAGTCAAGAAGAACAATACAAAAAACAGTAATCATCATCACGTTGTACCTCTGCCGCTGAAAGGGTAGTTGTGTTTTTTTTTTCTGGTGTAGCATGTGTGTGTGGGTGTGTGTGTGTGTGTCTCTGTGTGTACTGTTAGCAAAATGTCTCACAGATTTAAATAAAAATATTTAAGAAAGTAATCATCTCCAGCGGATTGAGTTACCACAGCAAAGCAATCCCAGCAAACACAAAGAGGGAATTTACTCCAGGAATTTCACTTAAACTAAAAATTGCTGTGTAAAAAGCCAACAGACATTCACAACACATGCTCAAAAATCGAACAAATCACAAAGCCATCACGACATCACCAACGACTTTGATGATGTTATTTATAAGGTTTGATTAAAATGGCAACAACTCATTTTGCAACACAAAACAATCTAGGTGCAAAAATCTGGCATGAAAGTGAACACAATTCATTCATTCATTCAACCTTCATTTATACAGGTTAGTCTCATTGAGCCTCGAGGACTCATTTACAAGAGAGGCCTGTTTTAAACGAATAATACAGATGAGGTAAATAAAACAAAAGACAATCATATAAAAGCATATAAAATGAAAAGTAAATAAAAGAAATTGATATAAAAATGAAACAGAAACAAGCTGCAATATAAAACTAAGTAAAATACCAAAAACAGGAACATGTCTGCGTTGGTTTTTATAATAATAATAATAATGAATTCAATTTATAACGCGCTTTTCATTAGTGAAAATCTCAAAGCGCTATATACTTAACAGTTCATGGCAAAAACCAACTTGAACTTTGTTTAAAATCCCTTCGAGTAGTCAAAGTTGACAACTTAAGATCTTTTTGCAAGATGTTCCAGGTTACAGGATCAGTAGGAGAAGGCCATTTTGCTTAGTTTAGTCTGCACTGAGGGACGCTGCATGTAATTATGTCTTGAGAGCACATGCTGTAGCTGCACTCACTGAGGGACATGTAGGAGGATATATATGAAGGCAACAAACCAAGAAGTGATTTAAAGATGAAAATGTACCAGTGGAAGAGTCTGCATGAAGTTAATGATGTCCAGTTAACCAATGAATACAGGGTGCAATGATGGGTACAGGGAATTATTAATCTTGGCGCCAACATCTGCAGGGTGCTTGTAGGGATGTTCAAGTAAACAATGTCACCCTAGTCAATGGTGGGAAGGAAAGAAGAAGTTCCAAGGTGTTTCTTAGTGTTCAGAGTTAGACAGGATCTGTTACTGAAAAAGAAATGCAATTTAACTTTTAATTTCTTTAGAGTTTCCAACATGAGGCTAAAAAGAGAGATGCATATCGACCAAGATACCCAAGTATTTATAAGAATCAACAAACTCAATAGGGACACCATTTGAAGATAAAATAGAAGGAAGGACTGCTGGGACCGTCTTCCTGTTTGAAAACAACATCCCTTTGGTTTTATCTGCATTTAGTATCAGTTTGAGATGGAACAAATCTGACTGGATGATGTCAAATGCAGACTGTAAAGGCTGGAAAACCTTAGCATCTGTTTTAGCTCGACAGTATCATCAGCATAGAAATGTTAGGATGCATCAGGAATGATCTGACCTACATTACTTATGTAGACTGTGAAGAGAGTGGGTCCCAACAATGAACCTTGTGTACACTATTGTTAACAGTTAGATAGCTGGAAGAAGTACCATTAAGTTCAACACATTGTCTCCGATCTGAAAGATAAGTAGAGAACCAACCAATAGTGGGATCTGAGAAACCGATTTATGGATTGTACTTTGTATATGGATTATTTTATTATAATAATTATTACGAAGGATATTAATTATTTTAAGGAATTATTGGCTTTTATTAATTTTTATAATTTGCCTCTAATAAGATTTTTTTATTTTGCTTTAAATAAGTTTGAGGAAAGTTTCCAGACTTCCTATAAGTCTTTTTTTTTTTTCCTTTCAACATTTCCTGCCTTTCTATAAATCAAATCATCAGGACCATTCTCGTACATAAATATTACCATGGTAATTGTTTATTGTTTGTTTGTTAACTAAAATAAAATATTTCTAAAAGATGAGATGTACCATCTTTTTGACTTGTGAAACCATTTTTAGTGCACGTCTCATAGCTGAAATTGTAAAAATGCAAACAAAATGTGTATTTGCAACAGACCATTTTACTTACAAGATTTTTTTTTGCTTTTTAGTTTAAAGTGTAAATATATATATTGCACAGTAATGCATGATTTTTACCTTTCCATAATCGTTACACATTCTTTTGGTCTAAAATACAAAGTAAATAGGCACAACAATTAACCAGTCATTTTCAGGTTTCAGTCTGCCCATCCTAATTCTGCCTTTCATTCCCTTTAGCTCAGCATTTAATATGTCATACCCCAGCAATTAGTGGCTGACCTCACAGGAAGTGATATCAGTGTCGGTAAATAGCTATTGAACTTCCTGACACAACTGGAGCTGACAGTTAAAGCCAGCCTCCACACATCAAACAGTCTCATCGAAGCACCTGCTCATTCAGAGCTGCCTCTCGAGCTCCTGCTGTTTACCTTCTTGGACCAAGGACTGTACTGTTAAATCCATCAGTGAGAACATCATTACATGCCTTAATGATAACACAGTTCAGGGTCTCTTCAAAGGTGATGAATCAGTGAGAAGTGTCGTGGTAAAAACAGCTGCAGCAGGCACAACCTCAAAAGTCTGGACTAGTGTGTACTGTTATAATGTTATAGCCTGTGTTTGTGTGTGTGCCTGTGTGTGTTTGTTTTCCTCACTGAACAGATTGCAATGACACTTTCAGAAAGTAACCATTGAGTTGACAAGCTTTTAAAGCGAACTTGATTCAAATGGCTTAACTCAGTCGGTTTGCAGGTATGGAGCTAAAATGTGGTGTGTTCGTAGCTTAGACTGATCCCTAACAGAATGTGACGTTGTGCATTTATAAAACTTTGCTATTAACCATCGAAAACATCTCTGTATGTTGGAATAACATATCATGAACACCCCTCCCAAACAAATTAACGAATCTTTCAGAAAATAAATATTAGCTTGGTGTACGCAACTGATTAACTTGTGAATTCAACCCAGCTCGAGAGGGGTGCAATAGCCAGCCAACGTTAGCCAACACATAAGGTTTGGGGTTTCTTTATTTGTCATACACGCACCACATGTGGTACATGTGGTGGAATTAAATTGTGTACACAGGGTCCCAGTTACATCCAGCAAAAGTATAAATTGTAAATAAAAACAGTGATAAGATCTAAGATATGAACTAAGAAATATGCTAAATTAAGAATACACTAAGCTCCAAGAGTGCAAGAACAATACACCAATCAACAGCAGCACGAACATGAGTCTGTGTGAGCAGATGAGTACGAATGAACACAGCAATGTAAAATAAATCAGGAGCATGAGATCAGCAGCATGGATAGTCAGCAGCGCAGAGCAACAATCAAGTGGCATTACAGTGATTTTTTTCACGGTGGTTAGATATTCATGAGTCCAACAGCCTCAGGGTAGAAGCTGTTCCTCAGTCTAGTGGTTCTGTAATTGATGCTCCTCAACCTCCTTCCTGAGGGGAGAGAGGCAAAAAGTGTGTGTGCTGGGTGAGTGGGGTCCTTCATGATGCAGGTGGCTCTCTTCCTGCATCTAGAGGTGTAGATGTCTGTGATGGTGGGGAGACTGACTCCAACAGACTTCTGTGCAGCCTTCACCACTCTCTGCAAAGCTTTTCTTTCTGCAGCTGTGCAGCCTCCATGCCACACGTTGATGCTGGAGCACAGGATGCTCTCCACTGCACACCTGCAGAAGGAGGTGAGGACTGAGCTTCTCAGCCCAGCTCGTCTCAGCCGTCTGAGGAAGTAGAGTCTCTGATGAGCTTTCTTGAACAGGCTGGTGGTGTTGCCACAGCTGAGGTTGTCATTCAGGTGCACACAGAAGTACATGTAGCTGGAGACCACTTCCACCGCAGAGCCTCCTGTGTTGGGGGAGGAGGGGGTTGTTCCATCTGAAGACCACGACCATCTCGTCTTCTTAATAAATAAATAACTATAATAATAATCATCATAAATAATACTTGTAATAAAATAACTACATATTAGCCAATTTATAGAGAATGAGCTAAATTTCATTGTGGCAGTAGCTGACAGTCTTTCAGTGAATGATTGAGTATTCCTCAAAGATTGCTAGGCCTTTAATTTATGTACAATTTATGTACATCAAAGTGTTCCAGTAAAACAGTGACAACAAAGCAGGAGTTTTATTTTGTGTTTTTTACTGCATGTCTTGTTTTATCTAAGCATGGATTTTAATTGAATTGTTCTGCTGGTATTAAAGTGCAAATAATCAAATTCAAGTGGTGCACACTGCATATAAACAACGTAAATGTATTCATTTATTCACTGGGGGCCAGATACAGTCAGAGAATCAATATGATGCGCTGCAAAATATGTCAGATTGAGCCTGTGGACTAATATTTTTTTTCCCTGCAAGTCATAATTAATTATATGCATAAACCGTTATAAATAGACTATCAAAGCATGCTCAACTAGATGGACCAATTAGCGATTGAAGAAAATTAGATTTTTCTTGTAGTTCGAAGCAACAGTGTTGCCTTGTGAAATGCTTTGCTAACGGTTTGTTTAGCTGTGTCAGAAATAAGCAAAGGATTTGCAACAAGACTCAATAGGTGAGAACTGGACAATCAACAGAGCTCGAAGGAAAAGCTGCAATGTTTCTTAGTCTATTCATTAGTACATCTAAGTGTGTGTGTGTGTGTGTGTGTGTGTGTGTGTGTGTGTGTGTGTGTGTGTGTGTGTGTGTGTGTTTGTAAGTGCCCAATTAATGAACACATCTCCTGCCTGTGTCAGCATCTTGTTTGCAATTAAGGCAACACGACTGAAAGCAAAGATGTCTCAGCAGACACAAAAATGTGAGCAAGTAGCTAATGTTGCTATTATAAACTATAATGCCGCCATTTAGCTGATGTTACAGAGTGTGGACATGTTTCTGATAATAAAAATAAAATAAAATTTAAAACACACTTACTGGTGACTTTCAAGTTAAAATAAATAAAAGCATGTTACCACTTTTTGTATATTTTCAAACCGGATGCTGTCCCTGGATCCAAAAGCTGACATGTTACTTGTTTTTGGACTGTGAATGTTTTTTTATGGAACATATGGTAAGATGCTGTGAAAACACATTGAAGGAGCTGGCAGCATATGAAACAAAAACAGTAGGAACTGGAATTTTTTGTGAACGACTTCAGTTTAAGGCAACAGAGCCTTTACTTGGCAGCCTATACTTTTTGCTGACAGGCAGTGGCAGTGATGCCATAATCCAAGTGACGTTGCTTTTCCAGGATTTCCACCTTTGTCGCCCTGTTCCCAGCTCTCTGCCACTGACTTTGTCTTCTTGTGGCATTAACACGGTGCCTGACGTGGTTAGGTCACAGATTTTCACTTGAGTTGGCGTGAACAATCACTGCTACAGCTAGCCACTTCATAACACTTAGTTTTGCTGTTATTTCTTACTGTGAAGGAGTTAATAAAACTATTTACCGGCATGGAAAGATCAAATTTGTTCAAACCTGACAAGACTTTGTGCAGTGTGTTTTGTATTTTGACTCTGGAAAGCATTTGCAAAGATTCAGTGAAGAATACAATTAGTTTTCTCTCAGTAGTAATGTGCTGTATTGAATTTATGCCTTCACCAAATAAATATATAACATACCTTTATTTGGCAAAACAAAAACAGATTTTTGTGAGTAATTCGGATTTTATGCTAAAACATTTACAGAAAAACAACTAAATGTTTTTTCTCTGATTCCTGTATTTTTGTACATATGTTTATACATATACGTTGCACCTTTTGCCCACACACAAACAGGGTTTTTGGTGAAAAGAACAAATATAAATAACAACACCTAAAATAAAAATGTTGAAATTCATCCATCCATTATTTTACCTGCTTCTTCATTTGTGAGACATGGGGTTCCCTGGTGCCCATATTCAGCAGTCACTGTGTGGAAGGCAGGGGACACACTGGACAGGTTGCGTGTCCATCACAGGGACACATAGAGACAGAGGAGACAAACATAAATTCTTGCACTCACACCTATGGGCAATTTTAGAGTTATTAATTAGACTAACATGCATGTTTTTGGTCTGTGGGAGGAAACCGGAGTACCTGGTGAAAACCCGTGCATGCACGGAGAGAACATGCAAACTCCACCTAAAATGGCCCTCGGCAGGGATTTGATCTGGCGACCTGGTTGCTGAGAGGCGGCAACTCTACCAACTTAGCCTCCAAATGTTGAAATAAATTTTGGAATACTGTAATATGACATTTTGTTTGTTACAAGTAAAACCTTATTTTATTGAATTAATTAACTGGAATACCTCACAAAGAAAGAATAGTGTGTTCATTTTTTAAATGTTTTACAGCAGCCTCAAGCTCAAAACTCAGCATGGCTGCCCTATGGAAACAAAAAGAGGCGATATCTGCATATTTACATGATTTGTTTTAACTTGAATCTCATCAAACCAACAGAATCAATCAACTTTGATCATTTTCAAAGTTGCTATTGCAGTAACTAAAATGACAATTAAAAGAAGTGAGAAGAAATTATTATTACATTTTGAACAGTTCCTTGTCGTGTCTTTGCT
Organism: Garcialebias charrua; assembly: GCA_038048925.1. NCBI lineage: Eukaryota > Metazoa > Chordata > Actinopteri > Cyprinodontiformes > Rivulidae > Garcialebias > Garcialebias charrua. The sequence goes on from JBBPBX010040770.1 coordinate 21,402, forward strand.
TTCAAAGCAGCTAACAAAAGAAACTGTAGGATGACGGTCAATTTTTAATAAAAACGTTTTATATAACGTATGCATTAAAATAAAAACTCTGGCATTTCCTCATCACTTAGACAAGTTAAGTGACTTCAACTTTAATGGTTCTGAGAAATGTTACTCAGACTATTTAACTGTGAGGTAAAATGTCTTTAGGCAACTGGGTTTTCATTGGATTTACAAGACAGCCCAGAAGAAATCATTTCAATCAAGCAAATGACACATTATAGGTAAGCTGTAAATCCATATCAGCCATTCAGAGCCTTTCAAACACCTACACACTCAGTGTCTATGCAGTGCCAGGTAACATGTTTTATACAGAACATGCCTGTATGGAAATGTTTTAACTCTGATGATGGCTGGATGTTGGTGACTGAAGTACACTTTTCTCAAAGTAATACTTGCTGTTTTACATTTTCTCAATAATACATGTAAGTTATATGCATAGATTTCTGCATCTTGAGTCTGTGTGAGACCTCGTTTTGATTACAGTAACATAAAGCAAAGTTAAATAAAATTAATGATGTTTTAATGTTGCAAGATTACATTTTAGACGGATGTCTTCTATAGATGCTAAGTAGAAGACATCCATCTAAAATTGTGGCAGGTCTGCAACCTTTGTGATAAAAAGAGCCATTTTTTTGCCACTTTGCTTACTAATTATGATGCCTGGTGCCACAAAACCTGCTACTACTGTGTACTGTCAACTGGTGGCCCGTGGGCCACTACAAGTTGGTTGCAGATGGATTTTCTGGCTAGTGGGGGTGATATTATAAAACAAAAAATGTTTTACTATTAACATTTATTGATACTTTTACATTTTAATACAAAATAAAATACTAGATTCATGTAAAGAAAGAAAAACATATCTAAAAGACAGGCAGCAGCTGTGGAAAAGTAGCTGTTTTATGGACGGCGGTTTTATGACGTAAACGAATGGAGAATACAGAGGGAGGGAGGAACGGAGGGAACGGCTTCACCACATAATTCCAGTGGGAAATTAACTATTTTTTCCCTTCATTATGGCTCTGAAATGTATGTTTTTTTTTATACTTATGTAGGGTACTGTGTTAGGATAGGCTAAGTGCTTGGTAAAATGCAGTACTGTACGTAAAAGGTGCAGTTTGGACGTATGTTCCGACTTACGTCGAAATCCGCTTTACGACGGAGCGTAGGAACGGAACTCCGTCGTAAGTCGAGGACTACCTGTATTTGAAAATGACAGGAAATCTGCTAAAACTAGTGATTTTCATTGTTGGTAATAATTTAAATAAAATTCTGTTTTATTTTAGTTTTGGTCAAAGACTGAAGGAGCCTCTGCAGAGAGACCAAAGGGCCACATGTGGCCCCAGAGCCACAGCTTGCAGACCCCTGACCTATTAATACAGTAACTCAGTTTACTCTGAATTTGTGACCCTAAAACGTATCTTACATTCACGTTAACCATTAAACAGAATCTTGCCTTTTAAGTACAGTAGTGCTTTTCATATTTTAGGATCTCTCACAGGTTGGTTTTTATTTTTGCTATCAAACTTTGAAAACAAAGTGTGCTTCCACTTTTCAGACGCCATGTTGCAGCAGAACGCGGCCTTGTTAACCCGCGCACGCGCAGGCAGGAACAGACGAGCAACTGTGAGGTTGTAACTCCCTCCAGGCAGACGGAGAGGGCACTTGTTTGGCTTTGAGAGGTCTTTGTTTTGGAGACTATGCGACGCAGTCCGTGTTCGTGTCACGTAGCAGTTCTGCACCTCTGCGCCTGCCCCCAGACTTAATCCTTTCCAAGTTCAAAAGCTAAAGAACGCTTGTCAAGCAGTGCAGAGCAAACCTCAGGGAGATGGGAGTGTTGAAAAGTAACAACACGTGATTGTCTTCAGCTGAGGATGAGGCGAGCAGGTTCTTTAAAATCTGAAGCACCAAGGTGAAGCGTTCCTGGGGTTGTGACTCTTCGTCTTCTTTATGCCTTTAAATTGTCTGGGAAAGCAGCGAGGGGCACGATGGATTAGACATTTTGTTTTTCTGTTTGCTGTCGTCCTTGAGTCCATGTCTTCCATCACAGTGATGAGTTCAGTGCAAAGCTGTGTGGGAACACAAGAGGCTATCTTGTCCATCAATTTTGGAACCAACTTGTAGAACAAAATTAAAATATCTGTTTCTGTCCAACCTAACTTAGAAAAAACAATGACTGAAAGCAGCTCAACCCTCAGTTCTTCGTGCCAGAAGGTCTATTGTGGTGTTTTGTCACAGGCCTGAGCAAAGACAGAAAGTCTCCAGGGTGTCATGGTTGTGAGAACTTCAGAAATGCTCTGACAGAAGAAAAGACCCTGAAGTAGGAGGGGGCGAAGCAGAAGTGTTCGATCATGTAAAGTTCTCTCTCACTGTTTACTTCTCTTTTCTTGGTTCATCCTTCATGATTGCATCATTTTTTCCATTGTGTGTATTGGTATATAAAGACCAACGCTATTTATCATTATATGTACCGTATTTTTTGCTGTATAAGTCGCACCTTTTTGCATACATTTGAAAGTCCAGCAATTTATACACCGAAGCGACTAATATGCATTTCCCCCCATATTTTTAACCCAATTTTTGACTGAGATCTGACAATTTCATTCATTTTGTTATGGAAAATATTGAACACTACCATTTGCAGCCACTAGAGAGCCCTCAACTAATATGGCAAGAGTCTCATTAATAAGTAAAAGTGTCTATTAATGGGACACTTGGCTTGCCATACAGGCCAACTTGGTCTCGCTCCAGAATTCCTTGTGCAAACGTCAAATCAGCTGCATTTCGCCGTGACGCCCAAGCGAAATGCAGCTGATTTGACCATTAAAGTGCATTTATTAAGGACAAGTTCAACTGAGACTCACCTTTCCTATAATGTTGAGCAAACAAATACATGTAATTGTTTTTAGGTGGTTATCTTGTTAAATTTCAAAGAAATGCAAAGCGAGTCCTCCCTCTGTGCACTCCAGCAGCCACGAATCGGCTTTTGAAATGCAGCTGCTTTGACCATTAAAGGGAATTTATTAAGGAAAGGTTAAACTGAGACATACCATTGCTTCAATTTTGAGCAAACAAATAACTGTTTTTAAGCGTTAATATTGCTAAATTATTGTTTAAGTCCTCCTGTGCACACTTCCGCGGACGCCATCAGGCAGCCAATTGATTTTTGGCACAACACCGACCCACATTTCCAGGTGGTCAGAGGTGTTGCATAACAGTTGGCGACTTATACGGCAAAGCAAAGTATTTGTTATTTACACTTTATTAGACATATTTGGACTGATGCAACTTATACAGCTGTGTGACATCTACTGCAGCAAGTATGGTATATATGTATATGTTTATTTTGCTGTTTTGCATTTTTATTTTTATCTTCCTTGCATCATTGTACAACTTTACACAGTTTTATTTTCCATCAATCCATCCATTTTCGTCCGCTTATCCGGGGTCGGGTCGCGGGGGTAGCAGCCTAAGTAGGGAGGCCCAGACTTCCCTCTCCCCAGCCACATGGAGCAGCTCCTCTGGGGGAATCCCAAGGCGTTCCCAGGCCAGCCGAGAAACATAGTCCCTCCAGCGTGTCCTGGGTCTTCCTCTGGGCCTCCTCCCGGTGGGACATGCCCGGAACACCTCCCCAGGGAGGCGTCCAGGAGGCATCCTAACCAGATGCCCGAGCCACCTCAACTGGCTCCTCTCGATGTGGAGAAGCAGCGGCTCTACTCCGAGTCCCTCCCGGATGACTGAGCTTCTCACCCTATCTCTAAGGGAGAGTCCAGACACCCTGCGGAGAAAACTCATTTCAGCCGCTTGTATCCGAGATCTCGTTCTTTCGGTCACAACCCAAAGCTCATGACCATAGATGAGGGTGGGAACGTAGATCGATCGGTAAATTGAGAGCTTTGCCTTTCGACTCAGCTCTCTCTTCACCACGACAGACCGGTACAGAGCCCGCTTCACTGCGGATGCTGCACCTATCCGCCTATCGATCTCACGCTCCAGTTTTCCCTCATTCGTGAACAAGACCCCGAGATACTTAAACTCCTCCACTTGGGGCAGGACCTCATCCCCGACCCGGAGAGGGCATGCTACCCTTTTCCGGCTCAAGACCATGGCCTCGGATTTGGAGGAACTGATCCTCATCCCGGCCGCATCACACTCGGCTGCAAACCGCTCCAGCGAAAGCTGTAGATCACGATCTGATGAAGCCAATAGGACCACATCATCTGCAAAAAACAGAGAAGCGATTCTAAGGCCACCAAAACGGATCCTCTCAACACCTTGGCTGCGCCTAGAAATTCTGTCCATAAAAGTTATGAACAGAATCGGTGACAAAGGGCAACCTTGGCGGAGTCCAACTCTCACTGGAAACGAGCCTGACTTACTGCCGGCAATGCGGACCAAGCTCTGACACCGGTCGTACAGGGACCTAACAGCCCATATCAATGGGCCTGGTACCCCATACTCCCGGAGTACCCCCCACAGAACCCCCCGAGGGACGCGGTCGAATGCCTTTTCCAAGTCCACAAAGCACATGTAAACTGGTTGGGCAAACTCCCACGCGCCCTCCAGGACCCTGCTGAGGGTGTAGAGCTGGTCCAGTGTTCCACGACCAGCACGAAAACCACACTGCTCCTCCTGAATCCGAGGTTCGACTATCCGACGGACCCTCCTCTCCAGAACCCCTGAATAGACCTTACCAGGGAGGCTTAAGAGTGTGATCCCCCTATAGTTGGAACACACCCTACGGTCCCCCTTTTTGAATAGGGGAACCACCACCCCAGTCTGCCAATCCAAGGGAACTGCCCCCGATGTCCACGCGATATTGCAGAGTCGCGTAAGCCAACACAACCCCACAACATCCAGAGCCCTAAGGAACTCAGGGCGAATCTCATCCACCCCTGGAGCCCTGCCACCGCGGAGCTTTTTAACCACCTCGGTGACCTCAGCTCCAGAGATTGGAGAGCCCGACCCAAAGTCCCCAGGCTCCGCTTCCTCAGTGGAAGACGTGCCAGTAGGATTGAGGAGGTCTTCGAAGTACTCCGCCCACCGACTCACAACATCCCGAGTTGAGGTCAACAGCACGCCATCCCCACCATAAATGGTGTTGGTCGCGTACCGCTTTCCCCCCCTGAGACGCCGGATGGTGGACCAGAATCGCCTCGAAGCCGTACGGAAGTCATTCTCCATGGCCTCTCCGAACTCCTCCCACGCCCGAGTTTTTGCCTCAGCAACCACCCGAGCCGCATGCCGCTTGGACTGTCGGTACCTATCTGCTGCTTCCGGGGTCCCACAGGCCAAAAAGGCCCAATAGGACTCCTTCAGCCTGACAGCATCCCTCACCACCGGTGTCCACCACCGGGTTCGAGGGTTGCCACCACGACAGGCACCAACAACCTTGCGGCCACAACTCTGATAAGCTGCCTCGACAATAGAGGCGCGGAACATGGCCCACTCGGACTCAATGTCCCCCGCCTCCCTCGGAACGTGTTCAAAGCTCTCCCGGAGGTGGGAGTTAAAGCTCCGTCTTACGGGAGACTCTGCCAGACGTTCCCAGCAGACCCTCACAATACGTTTGGGTCTGCCAGGTCTGACCGGCATCCTCCCCCACCATCGGAGCCAACTCACCACCAGGTAGTGGTCAGTTGACAGCTCCGCCCCTCTCTTCACCCGAGTGTCCAGGACATGCGGCCGCAGATCAGATGAGACGACAACAAAGTCGATCATCGAACTGCGACCTAGGGTGTCCTGGTGCCAAGAGCACATATGGACACCCTTATGCCTGAACATGGTGTTCGTTATGGACAATCCATGACGAGCACAGAAGTCCAACAACAAAACACCACTCGGGTTCAGATCAGGGGGGCCGTTCCTCCCAACCACACCCCTCCAGGTCTCACTGTCATTGCCCACGTGAGCGTTGAAGTCCCCCAGCAGAACAAGGGAGTCCCCAGGAGGCGCACTCTCCAATACCCCCTCCAAGGACTCCAAAAAGGGTGGGTAATCTGCGCTGCCGTTTGGCGCATAGGCACAAACAACAGTCAGAGCCCGTCCCCCCACACGTAGGCGAAGGGAGGCTACCCTCTCGTTCACCGGGGTGAACCCCAACGTACAGGCACCAAGATGGGGGGCAACAAGTATGCCCACTCCTGCTCGGCGCCTCTCACCAGGGGCAACTCCAGAGTGGAAGAGTGTCCAACCCCTCTCAAGGAAACTGGTTCCAGAGCCAGAGCCATGCGTTGAGGTGAGTCCAACTATTTCTAGCCGGAACCTCTCAACCTCACACACTAGCTCAGGCTCCTTCCCCACCAGAGAGGTGACATTCCATGTCCCAATGGCCAGCTTCTGTAGCCGAGGATCAGACCGCCAGGGTCCCCGCCCTCGGCCACCACCCATCCCACATTGCACCCGACCCCTTTGGTTTTCTTTTCCTACTCAGAAAAAAACACATTTTGCCTAATCATGTCAAAAGATTGTTTTTGTGTTGTGTGATGTAAAACGTGCTTAAAGTTCGTAAATTAAATTTTATGACAAAAGGGAAAATAAAAGTTCATTTGAATGAGTTGTGTAATATAAATGGTTGCAGCTGTCTGCATTTGCTTTGCTATTGTCATAAACATCTTTTTACTAGAGCAGAATTTGTCAAACGCTCGTTTGAGCTGAAGAAAGATGCAAAAGCAGAACTGTCTTATAAATAGATTAAACAGTGCCAACTTGTCACAGATATTCTAATTCCTGATTATTATTATTTTTTTTGTTTTTAATAAAACATCAGTTTTGTGTGTAATTTTAGTCAGGCAACATTTTTACACTAATGTCAGAAAGAAATGTTTGAAAACTATTTTTCAAAAAATGTATAAAAAATATATTAAAAATATGTAAACATATATAAAAAATATATATATGAAGTAGCGTAATGTGTATTGTATTAGTTAGAAAATTAGAGTTATTCATTTTGTTCTGTTACTGGAAAATTATTATTGTTTGAACTGATTGTTTGAAAAAAGGGGCAGATATAATAAGATTTTTTTCTTCTTTCTGCTACCTTTCATTTTTTATATATATATTTCGTATGTTATCATTTATGGGATTGTTTTGTATTGTGTTTTTTGTAAATAAAAAAAAGAACAAATTTATAAATAAATAAATAAATACATTTTTGGACTTTTCATGAAAACATCAAAGATATAGATTCTTGTTTGACACCCAAGTTAATTAAATTTTTTAACAGTTCCTTTTTTTAAATCAGTTTAACAAACCTGTTTTGGTAAAATTGCTTCTTTACACATCAGTCCTGACTCCTCATTGTTCCAAGCTGCCCTCTGTGGTGGTCAGTTGTAAACTGGAATATCTCCTCTCTCTGAAACTTAAACCCATTTATGACTTTTAACTGTTTTTGTTTAAAATGTTTTATAGAAGTGGAGTTGGGAGAACATTTTAAAGAATTTTAATGTAAGATTATTTTACCCCAGTATTTCAGTGAAGGTTTTCTGGGTGCGTCCCAACGAGAAGAGGCCCTGGGGATCTTGGGATCCCCCGGGAAGAGCTGCAGTGACGCTGAGGAGAACAATATGTGGGTTTCCCTCCTGAACCTGCTGCCTTCACTCCCTGATTACTGATAACCATCAGAAATGACCTCACCTGATTGTTTCTTCATCTTCTTCTTTGGGCTTTTCCCTTTTCAGGGGTCGACACAGCGAGTCATCCTCCTCCACCTCAAGGCAGTATAGCTCTGCGTTCGCCCGAACGCCGCTCAACGCGCACGTGCTG
>JBBPBX010040771.1:0-12420 GCA_038048925.1 Garcialebias charrua
TGTGTGCTCAGTTATGATCCTTCTTTGGATCAAACGGCTAGGAGGAGCAGGGTCAGGGCTGAAGGACACATTAAAATATATGCAACTATGATCACTGAATAATATGTCCTTCACACGAACATGATCAACATTGAGGCCAAAAGAAAAAACAAGATCTAAAATATGGCCTTTGCAATGTGTGGGAGAATTGACATGTTGAATAAAGTGGAAAGACTCAGTGATAGAAATGAGGTCAGCAGCTGCCTTACAAGAATCATCATCTACGTGCAAATTAAAATCACCCAAAATTATAATTTTCTCCAGCTTGATGATAGTAGACAGCAGCTCAGTAAATTCAGATAAAAACTCTCCGGCCGCGCCGGGAGGCCTGTACACCAAAATACAATAAAACAATTTAAAAGAGCCAACTTTAATTATCTGAAGCTCAAAAGTAGAAAAAGGTGATTGTTTTACCAGTCTGCAGGGGAAAGTGTCTTTAAACATGGTTGCTAGTCCACCTCCTCTGCGCCCTTCTCTGGGAGTTGCAAGCACCGAACAGTTTCCTGGACAGAGCTCCCGCAGGTGAACAAAATCCAAACTTTGTTGCCATGTTTCAGTTAAAAACATGAAATGGAGCGATTCCTTAGTAAACAGTTCGTTCACAGCAAATGATTTGTTACTGATGGAGCGAACGTTGAGGAGGGCCATGCGCAAAGATGAGGGATTATCCACTCTCGCATCCAAATCCAGCGGCACACAGATTAAGTTGCTCTTGTCAGCGAAGCGATTATGGCGAAAAAACCTCCTTTGGTGAACAGGTAGAACTCCATTCATGCAAGGTGAGTCAAATACCGATGATGGGTCATTGCAGGACCCGACAAATTCAGCTCCCCGCGACGTGTCCGACGCCCAGTTGGATTGCATAATCCGCAGGCATCGTGATGAAACCCATTCACCAGCCACAGATCTGTGTGATCTTCTTAAACGAGCCTTGACTCCAGCTCTAGATCCCCTCTTTCGTTTCTTGCTTCTGGCGTATTGCAGCACGCACTCAGGTGAGCAGCAAACAAACGGAGGTGGACCACTCCCTCTGGAACTGCTCCAGCTGTTACAACAGCGCAGCGACTCCTTGATCGCCAGCAGCGCATCTCGGTCGTAAACACGAACAGCAAATGTGACACAGTTACTAATAAAAACTAAATAGACTAAAAATAAAAGCAAAAGATGGCTAAAACTGATAAATCGGGTAGCACTGGCGAAGCCACACAAAGGCGCCATCTTGCCACACAGGTGCTGTCACACAGGTGCTGTCACACAGGTGCTGTCACACAGGTGCTGTCACACAGGTGTTGTTGTTTTTTTAATCCCTTTTAATTTTTATGCCGATGACTGTCAGATTTACTTCCCTCTGAAACACACTGGTGCATGCTCTGTCCAACCTCTCCTTGACTGCCTGGCTGACTTCAGGGACTGGATGGCTTTACATTTCTTAAATTTTAATGAGAAGGCAGTTTTGTTGTTTCCTCTTAATGGCACAATCAGGAACCCCTGCATTGATCTTCCCTCTCTAGCCCATTAGATGAATACAGGTAGTCCCCGATTTACGAGCGAGATCCGTTACAACGAGGCGCTCGTAAACCGGAAATCTCGTAATTTGGAACGGTTGCCATGTCTCTCGTAAGTCCGGAATTTCGCTCGTAAATTGGAACGGTTTCGCTAGCGCGACTACAAACACTCGTTTTTCATCAAAAAACTGCTTATGAGTGCATAAAAATGATCGGAAACGTGTGTCCATATGTTTAGCTAACTAACTGTGGTGAAAAAACACATGAAAACTCAGTATTTTTTGCGTTTTTTCCAAAAATTCGCCAGCTCGTAAGTCTGGAACCTCGTAGATCAGAGCGCTCGTAATTTGGGGACTACCTGTAAGTGGTCACTAACCTGGGAGTGAAAATTGACCTTTCATGACACTAAACAGTCATGTAAACACAATTTTTCAATCCTGCTTTTTTTTGTTGGGGCGACATTGAAGCCCATACTGTCCAAAAGTAACCTTGAGACAGTAATACTGTACATGCTTTCTTCACCTCCAGGCTTGATTACTGCCATGTTTTTCTGTTTGGAACAGTCAGATTTCTATTTCTCATTTGCAACTGGTCCAAAATGCTGCAGCCTGATTTTTAACTGATACAGGTGAAAGATAGCACATTACTCTGGGTTTGGCTTCCCTTCACTGGCTCCCAGTTCACTTCTGAATACATTTTCAAATCCTTTTGTGTTTTTAAATCTCTGAACAGTTCTGTGCCTCTTATCTCTCTGATCTGCTGCAGCCATATGTCCCACAGCTCTCTCCGAGGTCAGATCAGATGCTTTCATTGGTTCCACACATACGATACAAGCTCAGACATGACAGAGCCTTCTCTGGTGCAGGTCCAAGACTGGAATGAGTTACCACACCATGTCAGGCAGGCTCACTCCCTTACTGTTTTTCAGTCTTATTTAAAAACACACTTATTCCATGGCCTTCAATCCAGTGCAAGTTGATCTTAAGTTCTGTGTTTTTATTATTATAGTTATTCCAATTTTTTTTAAATATTTTTTTTATATATATATTTTTTACCTCTGTTGATTTATGTATTTTATACTGTGTCTTTTGCTTGTTTGTTTTATTATACAGCACTTTGGTTGGCCTTGTTGCGGTTTTTAAGTTCTTTATGAATAAAATGGTATGGTATACCGGTAGTAATTTTTTTTAATTGAACAAATAAAAAATAACAACTTAAGCAGATAGACCTTTTGTGACGGACTTCTCAAACAGCTTTTCCTGATTCTGGTCTTTGTCAAACGTCATGGCAACTGCAGTCACTGAGACCTGATGGTGGTGGTGGGGGGAAGACACAAAAGAATATCAATATTTTTACCAACAGTTATGTTTACAAGGTTTGTGTTGACCAGCAGCTCACCTGAACAAGCTCTTCTTCAGGCACTGCTACGGTGAAGTTGAGATGACAAAGACAACAGGGAACCATGGAGCGCAACTTGAAGTAAAAGCTCTGAAACAAACACAAGAGGAGCGCAGAGTGACAAAACTACTTTAAGAAAAATAAGCACATGCGTAGGTCTAGGATACTAAAGATTGCTTACCTTTAGCAGATTCTCACACAGATCAGTGAATATCTTGTTTAAGCCTTGGTTAGTTAGATTGGTATTGCTCAGCCTTAGGACTCTAACTGATGTAAACATCTGTAACACATCAGTAAAATGACAGTTTAAACTCATAAAATGGCCACAACACTGTCCAGGTATGTTTGAACTGCAGTTGCACCTGTACTCCTGAAGTCCAGTTATAAATCCCAGGCATAGTCTCAGTGTTGCAGCTGTAGAAACCTGAAAAAGACAAATGAAAGTTGAAGGTCAACTATGTCTAGGAAAATGCACAGTACATTATATATCTAAAAAAGTTCATTCTGGTCCTCTGGTCAACTGTCCCACTCTTACACTGCTGTTATTGCTAGCATCACTCAGCCGCTTGTGAATAGCAAGCAACCATCAGGGTGCTAACGATCCATCGTTAGGCTGATGGTCCTCCTTGATCATGTGAGCAGCTAGCTTTGGCTGTCAGCAGCAAACTGGTTGATCCACTATGAGAAGGTGCTATTTATAAGACCAGTGTTTTCCCTACCATTATATAGGCGGGGCGCCCGGCCCCCGTCAACAGAACCGAGCGCCCCGCCTACCCAACGCTCCAACCACCTGTCGGCACTGACGTAACGCTAAATTAGCAGCTCGCAATGCAAGCGCACTAGCTGAAAACCTAAAAGCAGCCTCTTCCCTCATGCTAAACACTCACGCTGACACCCACACACACACACCCACACACACACACACACACACAGACACACACTTAGCGCACGGGCGGCTCACGTTTGTCTGTCTCACTCTCCCCACCCAAAATATATATATATATAATTAGAATCAACCTGAAGGTGGAGAGGCATCAGTGAGAAGAGAGTGGATATCCTCCACAGCGTCAGTGTCATCAATCTACGGGAAAGACAACAAATAGTAGCAGAGTTTTAAAAGAAATGAAAGCAAACAGGTGGGTAGGTTTGTGTGTGTGCACACCTCCACAACGAAGGCATCTTTTTTGCCATGAGACAGATCTAGCTCGGAGATTTCATCTGAGCTTTCTGAGAGGGAGCGGAAAAGTCTGGACCGCAGCCTCGGCTCGGGGATCGGAGAACCCACCCCTTCCTCTGTCAGCTCCTGCAAACAAAGAGACTACTGAAGCAGTCCACGCCTGTCCAGACTCAACAGGCAGTAAAATCACTACGTTAGCAGCACGCTCATATTTGCCATGTGCAACTTTACTGAAACAAACACAAACTATTTAAGTATACAGGTATAACTCTGCAGATTAGGTCAATATTTCATAAGAATCGTTCCCTTGGTGTGATACAAGCACCAAATTTGGCACGACTAATGCCTAAGACCTACGTTTTCATAAAATCACAGCCATCTGGAAAAAAACAAAATGGCGGACATTTTTCAAGGGGACCACCATTTCGGATGTGAAAAATCGCTTTTTTTTCTATTTAAATTTGAATGTCTCAACTGTTGCAACAGTTAAATGCTGCATGGAAAAAGTCTGGGGTACCACTGCATACCTGAGTCCAGACCAGGTGCCTGATAATACTGTGGACTAGCCCATTTATGCACTTGCTAAACAAGTGCAGTGGCAATGGCCTGAACAGTTTAGAATGGACAAATTTGTCACCATGTTTGGAGGGCTCTACACAGAGAGATTCTTAGGCACTTTGCTAAAAGGCAGGTGCTCTGGGAAAGGTTGGTGTGGCTTTATTTGGGACAGCTGAGTCTTTTATTTTTGCCTCAAACACTACAAGAACCTGCCCCTATGTCAACCAGATCACAGAATGCTGCCTTGTATACTTTACGCTTTAAGAAAGATTATGGATATTATTCAAACAAAGTCAGTGATGGAGCCCAGGTTCTTTTAAGTTTTGAGGAGTAGTGTGAGAAACACAATGTGGAAAGTACACAATTTCAGCTCTGGGAATTTGTGATATTATTGCAGTTGGTGCTTCTCTCTTTGATCAGGTCTTTCAGAGAGACCAATTTAACTTTGTACTGTCAAGCACGGTATGTACTCACCCCCTACTTCTTTGCAAATAATGTAAATTAATGGCAGGTTTTGTGTACTCAGTCAAAATCCATTCAATATTTTGAGTGATAATGTCATTTTCATGTTGCTATCTCAGAAGACATTCAAATCCCTCATTGATAAGTTATAATATTTATATATCTAAAAAAGCTAAGTCTGGTCCTCTGGACATTCAACCTTGAATGTCCAGAGGACCAGACTTAGCTTTTTTAGATTTTTCTACCTGGATTATTGAGCATGCATCAGAATATTTATATACTTTTACTTTTAAATTATATTTGACATTTTGATCCTAGAATTGAATTTAGCATGCCCAAAAGCCTATGTTCTGATGCAAAGATTGAGAAATTTGAATGATTCAATTTCAATTTGAGTCAAAAACCACAAAAAAATGGATTATGAAGGCAGCTGTCTTGAAAAATGATGGTCATATTGCTTTTCCATGTGGAGTAGAGCTGTCATTTCTAACCTGGGCCCGAAACCTGGCTCGACCCGAATTTGGGCTGGGCTACAATAATGTGCGGGCCAGGTCGGGCTTTTGTTTGCTTAAGCGGATGCGCAGGGCTGACGATCCAATTATATGGCAACATGGCTTGCCATATTTCACCAGCCGCACACGGCCATTCGACCGCACGCTGACTGGCCTTGAAAGAGGTAAAATTTAAAAAAAGTTCAGTTAAGCTTCAGATGGGACTACTGCCAGGCAACGATCCATCCAAGCCCAAATGGACGTTCAGCCTACACTCAGTGGACATGCATGGCCGATGACCCAAACAGATGAGATCCCAAAATATTCTCGCAGACATGTCAGAGCAAGGTCCATGTCTGAATATTGCAGAATGCAGGCAGAAGCAGGGATTTAATGTGCTTTGATGGCCATGAAAGGACAAACACCCCCTCAGCTCTGATCTTCTGCCAATTTTATGCAGCTGCGCGTGTCCGCAGACCATTAACAACTATCTAAGGCTAAGCAGTCAAAGCTTAAAGACCGTGTAAAGTGAAATTAAATGTGTTTTTATTTTGTCACACGGCATAAATATGTGTTATTAATCACCCATATAAATCTGACTGATTAAAAACATTGATTTCCTTATAAAATTAAGTCTCAAAAATCATGAAAAAACATGATTTTGCCTTGTTCTCAAACGCTGGGGGTGTGTCAGCGCGTGGGCGTGGTTTCAGCGCAGTACTGCGCTCATGTCCTGCCCCTGCCCTGAGCGAGAGGCAGACAAGGAGCAGCAGTAAACCTGCTCTGTTTTTATCTGAGTTCTGGCCGGTCACCTCGCATGCGGGGTCTGTGTTGGTGATTAAAAAGAGTAATCACGTTGATAAGTTATCTCATCTGTGTCAGCGGAGTCACGGCGCTCTCACACACGCGCGGGGGGGGGCGCGGATGTGAAAACAGGTGCAGGTCGCTCCAGCAGCAAAAGACAGAGGGCTGCGCAGCGGTTTTCTGTGTTTATATGTTCATGAAAACTTTAAAAAAATAAATTAAAAACAGGGAGCGCTTCTCCTTCAGCCCACACAGCAGACCTGCACACCAGGAAATATTTAGAACCTGGTGCAGCCTCGTTGGACATGACTTTAGTTCACTCGTGACAAGTTCATTCATTCCTCCTCCTCGGAGGAGGAAGCGAATGGTGACAGCTTCAAGTGATCACTTGACTTTTGGCAAAAAAAAAAAAAGAAATGTCACAATGGAGCGGCTGCAGTCCATGCGTAAAAGGAGTGAGAGTACTGGAGGGAGACGGTCGGTAGCGAGTGAACGGCTCCACCGAAGAACGCATTTATACGGCTGGAGCTGCAGGGGGTGGGGCTATACTTAAGAAGACCGCGTGACGAAACGCGGTCACATTTAAAACACGCCTAAAAAATCCTGAAAAAGAAATATCTTTATACACAGTTTGATCTATAACTCCAAAATTAATTGAGCTACAATTTTGAGACTTTTTACTCATTTACAAGATTACAGTTATGACATTTATAATGAAGAAAATGTTGAAATTCACTTTACACGGTCTTTAATTAAAAATGTCAGGGTTTTTATGGGTTTGGACCTGTAATTACTCTTAATTTGTCGGGTCGGGTTTGGAAATCATGGCTACGGGATGGGGCCGGGTCGGGTCGGATTTTTTGGGCCCGAATGCTACTCTAATGTGGAGGTCCAGATTATTTGTGCCAAAGGTCATCCTTGTATCACCAAGCGAAAGGTTGTTTCACTAATCTGCAGCACAGGTGAGAATGACAAAAGCTTGAGTAGATGGTTATACTGTACTATAAATACGGTATGTTACAGAGTACTGTCTTGTTGCGAGCTGTTACACAGTTACAGCAAAGGAGGCCTAGTCCTGGGATTAATTGAGTGAAAATTCTGCCATGCTTTGTTGTGTCTCACAGCTAACATCTGGCATGCTCAGTACCATGTCTGTGCCGCAGAACACCTCTGGATCCAGGGCAAATAATTTCTTTGATGATGGGGAAAAAAACAAGAGTAAATTTATCGTGATTTGAAAAGATCTGTGCACATAGTCTAAGCAAGCAGTCAAACAGCTACTTTGAAGGGTTTTTAGGCAGGTTCAAGAGCTGGAGTCTTTGAGGTTTTGGTCATAAAGTCTTCTTAACTTGATGCACACTCACGAAGGCTATTCAGGTCATCTGTTTAATGTTTTCTTGTTAAAGAAGCTGTGAAGTTTTACAGCAAACTGCCGACTTTGGATAATTGCATGTGCATTGTTCAAAACGTTATTACTGTATTATACTCCAACTTGAACCATCACCTACTGGAATTCAACTCCACCTTCATCTAAATGGCAACTCTTAACACTCAACTTTGTTATACAGCAAGAGTCTGCAGTCTGAACGCTGTACTAGAAAATAAAGTCAACATTACAACAATATTGTTTTGTAAAAAAATTTAAATAAAAAAGCACCACTTACTGAAATAAAACTAAAAAATTTCAATATGACGCAAAGTATTTTCAGATTGACAACCATTTTCTCAAGTTGTTTCTCATCTGTCACTAGAAGACTGAAAATAAATGAATGTACTGTACAAAGTATGTAATTTAGAAGTGGGATCAATTTTTTTTTTTTAATTTGAATACATAGAACACAATGAGATTTTTGCTTCACAATGAAACCTCATGTTGCATATCTCACCGGAGGGTTTATTTGGTAGAGCTCTTTGTTCTTGGCAATGGTGTCGTTGATTCTTTTCTGGATAGTGGAGATATGCTGCTCATTGTTAAGGTCGCAGGGAGTTTTCCCAGCAATCTGGATCCCTCCTGGTACAGGCAGAGCCGTCAGGTACACTCCTGTAGCCGACTGAGGAAAGACACAATGGATTGAGCCTCGTCACAAAGAAATATTTACCTCTTCTTTTTTTTCTTTCTTTTTTTTTGAAAACGTGAACCTACAGCGAGTCCCAGAAGCATGTTTTCTCCAACACTGATCTGTATGTGCAGACCAAACAGAGCATTCATGCTCCTCAGTTTCAGCTTGTTCATTAGCTGAGTGTGCAGCTCATATTCCATGAAAGGAAGCAAGTTGGAGATGGCCGTGGCATTCACTTCTCCCTGAGCTTTCTTCTTCAGACGACACAGTCTAGAAGACAATCACTGACGGTTAAGTTGGATATTTCTTAGACCAACAATAGTTATGCTTAGTGTTACTCACCTAAACATACTTTATATGTGACTGAGCTAAGACAAAAAAATAGAAGCTTACTCCGGTGAGGTAAACCTTTAGCCATCAAATAAGTATTTGATAAATTGGGTGGAAAGGCATTTAGCTTACTTTTAAACAATACTTTTTAAAAATCCTTTACAAAACCAATAAAGTACATATCAGTGTACAGTATTAAGTATTGATTTTACTACTTTTATTAATAAGTATACCTGATAAATGATGACACTCAATTAGCTCAAATTAATTAGGTTTTGATTTGAAAGCATGTTTATTTTATTCAGTATGGTAGTTATGTTTTCAGTACAGTTTCACATTCACTTTTGCAAAAATGATTAAAGGAAGTCCCAACAAAGTTAAGTCAGGTCCTCTGGACGGTTTCTTTTTGTTGAAACGTTTTGTTTTTCATCCAAAAGACCATCAGTCCGAGGAGCCACAACACCTTCACATAAGCCCCTTTCATAAGTCAGATTCGCGCAATTCCCGCACAGACCAGTCCGGCTTTAATCCCCCTGGGGTCATTCATAAAAGTTGAATCCGGCCACGGCCCGCCCTCAATGCATTCACAAAACGATTGGCAGCGCGGGTTGAAAAGAGGCGTGGTGAAAATGTGCAGCTCAGAGGATGTGGTGCCTGCGTGTTTAAAGTGGGACCGCAGAGGTGTCTGTAAACAAACATGGCGACGCTAGCAAAGTTGTGCTTATCCGAAAGCTTTTGGTTTTTTTGTGGGTTTTTTTTGCTCTCGCATCAATCCGCTCCAGAAGGGCCCATCCTTCACTGTACCGGTAAGTCCCTTATTAATTTCCTCCTCTGCGCGCAGAGAAATGAGTACAGTACATGGGTCTCGGCATCACCCCAATTAACCATTTCCGTGATGATCAATAAAAAAAGAAAAAGATTCGGCGAAGAATAGCGAGTGATGCGCAAGCGAAATACAAATGTCATGTTCTTGTTTACACATTTAAATAGAGCGCGACAGTGGGCGCCGGGAGAAACGTGGGAGAGTACGTCATTATTCAAATCAGTTTGAAGCCGCAGCAGCATGACACCTTTCACAAGTCGACAGATCCGGGTTTAACACTACCTCCAGTCGCGGATCAAAGGCGCATCAGAGGCGTGTAAAATTAACCCGGCAATGTGCGTTCGTGTTTTTTATGAATGCTCGTTGGAGGACTGAACACGCACCAGAGCCGGACTGAAGCGTCTTATGAAAGGGGCTATAGTGGGTCAACCAGTTTGATGGTGCTCAGATGGTTCATTTAGTCCGCTCTCTCCCCAGCCAACTCATTTTGAGGCAGTCATGGCTAAAGTGATTCAAAATATTCTGATTCATGCTCAAAAATCCAGATTGTTGGATTTTTCTACCTGGATTATTGAGCATGAATCAGGATAGATTAAAAGAAGTGTTTTTTGAGGTGCATTACCTGGCCTGAATAAGACAGCCTTTTCCTGTGACAGCTGCTTCTAGTGGCAAGTCAATTGTTGTGAAAAGCACATCAGGAACCTTGAATGAAGACAAAAAGATGTGTCTGTTTGACCAAGAGCAACTGAAAAGTTTGACCAAGAACAACTACTGTATTTTCCACCATACACGTTGCACCGCCCTATAAGTCGCATTAGTCCAAATATGTCTAAAAAAGTGGAAAAATCCATAAATATGTTGCTTCACCATATACGTCACATCTATTAAGTGTCACCACTGACGCGTCAAGTTCGTTACGCGTCAGTGGTGACAACCCGGAAATGTGGGCCGGCGTTGTGCCAAAAATGATTGACTGCCAAATGGCGGCCGCGGGAGCGTGCACGGGAGGACTTTAACAAGAATTTAAAGGGGACCTCAGATGCATTTTTTACATTTTTATGTTATTTCTGTGTGCTATCTAGACCCTATTCCTTCAATTTAATGCACAAAATAATTCTTAGATAATCAATTATACCCTTTTTAATTCTGCCATTTTTAACTTTCGTTTTGAACGACCGGTTTCTGATAGAAGTTCTGAAGTCCACGCCCTTCAAAGATCTGTTAACGCCCTCATAACAGCCAGTATCTGTAATGTGTTGTTGTTTTAAAATTAGCTCTTTTTTTATTACTCATTTGACTTACTGTTAGTGCTAGCTTAAGATAACTTACCGAAACCCGTCTGAGCGCGCCGCAGTTTGCTGCTCCTTTTAGCATTATACCACCCGAATCCGAAGCTAATGTTAGCTTGTTCCTCTTCCGGTTTTCGCCAGCTCCGCTCGGAGACTTTGGGCGTTATCGCTGTTCCAGTCAAGACAACACAAAGTTCACCAAGTGTCTCCCGTAAATTAATCCGTAAGGGGAAGGTCCTCACTGCTGCGAGGCTGCTGCGAGGCTGCAGCAAGGCTGTACAGTTGAAGCTCCGCTCCATGGCGCCGGAAGAGGGTCCCGTCGAACCCGGTCCTTCCGCCTGTGGTCCGCTCGTTTAATTTTTGCCGGCTGCGCGTTGGCAGCGATCGCAAATACACTAAAAATTGAACTAAAACATAAAAATAACAATTATACTTTATTTATAAAGCCATTTAAAAAAACACAGCTGCAACAAAGTGCTGTACACATGAAATTAAGAACATATAAACAAAAGATGAGATGAAATCATGAAAAACAACAGTCATGTGTTTAATACAGAAGTGGGTTGAGCCTAACCAGGTGAGGGGCTGGACTCAGGTTTGAGGTGGGTTGTCCTCGCGCCTGTGACGTCACAGGCGCGATTGACTTCCATTTTATTTCAAAAACGAACCGTTTTCATCACAGTAAAATAAATCTACTTAGAGTAAATAAACCACTGGGTGCATTTTTTTGGCACAAGGACTGTTTTTTTATGAAGTAAATACCCAAAGTTTAGTAAAAAAACATTAAAAAGTGAATTTTGCATGTGTGGTCCCCTTTAACATGATTAACACTTAAAAATAATTATTTATTTGTTCGAAATTATAGTAAAGGTGTGTCTCAGTCTAACATTTGCTTAATAAATGCACTTTGACGTCAAATCAGCTGCATTTTAAAACCCGATTCGCGGAAGCGGGCACACGTAGAGGGACCAGTCTCTGTGCATTTCTTCGAAAATTAACAAGATAAACACCTAAAAACAATTGTGTGTTTGCTTGAAATTATAGCAAAGGTGTGTTTCAGTTAAACTTTTACTTAATAAATGCACTTCAATGGTAAAATCAGCTGCATTTCGCCGGGGCAGCAGAGCGAAATGAAGCTGATTTGATGGTTGTTCCAAGAGAGCCGGACGAAGGTGGCAGGCTATGACAAACGGATTGTGTCATTAATAGCCACTTTTACCTATTACATGAAACAACAGCATGCTATACACCTCTGGTGGCATCTAGCGGCTGAAAAATGGTTGTGTTCAATATTTTCAGTCAGAATTAATGAAAACGGTCATATCTCAGCCAAAAACTGGTTTATAAATATGGGAGGAAAAATCCATAAATCAGTTGCTTTGGCATATAATTAAATTATGCACACAAAAAAAGGCAACTTATACTGTGAAAAATACGGTACAATCCTTTTTCTTCACGTGTTGTATTTGCTACCTTTTGCCGTC
>JBBPBX010040771.1:13331-29204 GCA_038048925.1 Garcialebias charrua
GTTTGTTTTATGGATTTGTTCAGCCTTCTTCTACGCACCTGTTTAAAAAAAGGTTTTTGTTTTGTTTTGCATTAAAAAGAAACACACACACACACACACACACACACACACAAAACATCGGTTTTGTAAAACACAACTCCAAATTTATTTGAGTACACCTTACGGACTTTGATTTCCTTCCAGCAAAACTGCAGACATAGAACCTCACTGATCTACACAAGTCGAGGTCAGTGAACAAGGCCAGGCTTATTCTGGCAGATCCTGATCATCCACTCCACGGTGAGTTCAGCTTGCTTCCATCTGGACACAGCTATCTGCCCAGGTGTAAAGCAAAAAAACTAAAAATCTCATTTATCCCTGTAGCAGTCAGGCTTCTCAACGAACAATGGTGATTTCTGTAGTTGTTTTAATGTCTCAATGTCTTGTATGGACGTTTTGTGTGCTTATTGACTGTGAAACAAATTGCCCCTTGGGGACAATAAAGATGAATGAACTTGAACTTCTTAGCAGCAAAAGAAAAAAAAGTGCCATTGTCAAACATTTTTATTAAAAATAAATCAGTAAATCAAACATCATAAAGGGTTTCATAGAAATCACAAAAAGCGACCAAGGGAACAAATAAAACCAGTCAGGTACGGATGTTTATTATTACAACAGTAACACACCTAAAACACGATGACAGAGACGACCCGTGAAAATTTAAACTACAACCACGACTCAGACAATGTTGGGATGTTGTGTAAAATGTAGAGAACAGAACGATTTGGAAACCTTAAAAACCCATTTTTTATTTACAAACGGAAATGCTTACCTGGTATATTAAAAAGGGCAATTTTGAATTTGATAGCAACATCACAGAAAAAAGATAGAGAACACAAAAGTTTGGACAGGGCCACGTTTACCACTGGGGAAAGATCCCCATGTCTTTTAACAACAATGTAAACAGTTTAGGACCTGAGGTTTTGGAGGCGATTGTCCCGTTTTTGTCTGACGGAGGAGGGTTCTAGCTGTTCAGCTGTCCTGGATCACATTTGCGCAGATGTTGTTCTAAAGCAGGGGTCACCAACCTTTTTGAAACTGAGAGCTACTTCGTGGGTACGGAGTCATACAAAGGGCACCAGTTTGATAAACTCTTCGGAAATAACAAAGCGTGAATTGAATAAAATGTATAATAAACATATTTTTAAGAACATATTTTTAAGATAGACATTTTAAAATATATAAATACAAAAAAAGAATAACAACTGAATAAAATGACATTTTAAATGCAGCTTAGTAGTAAGTTGTGCTATTTTTAGAACAGGTCCGGGGGCACCTCAAATGGTCCTTGGGGGCACCCGGGTGCCCGCGGGCACCACGTTGGTGACCCCTGTTCTAAAGTCTGAACATGGTTTTCTGCATTCATGGTGCCTTTCCAGATGTGTAAGCTGCACCATGTCAGATACACTAATGCACCCACATACCATCAGAGAGGCAGGGTTCTTAACTGTGCTCTGAAAACAGATCAGATGGCCCCTCTCCTTTTCAGTACACAGGCCACAGCATCTGATTTCCCCAAAATAATTGCACATTTTTATTCATCCGACCACAGAACAGTTTGCCTCAGTTGAAACGAGCTCTGGTCCAGAGAAACGGCAGCATCTATAGCTGCTGCTCGCATGCAGCTTCTTCTTTGTCTGATAGAGCTTTAATCAGCATTTACGGATGGCACAGCTAACTGTTGATCAAAACACAGATTTGTGGAAATGTTTCTGTGGTTATGACATTATTTTACTTTTCTTTAGACGTGGCGCAGCCATCACACTAAAAACCACGTTGTTTGATAAGAGTGTGTACAATGTCTTGGCTTTGACCTTCCAGGTTTACGCAATTTACAGATAACTGCAATCCGTGCTAACGTTCAAGTTCAAGAATCTTTATTATCCCAGAGGGGCAATTTGTTTGACAGTCAGTAAGCACACACAAAACACCCATACTAGACATGGAGACATTAAAATAACCGTACGGAAATCATCGTTGTTCGTGGAGAAGCCTGATCGCTACAGGGATGTATGAGTTTTTCAGTCTGTTTGTTCTACATGGCAGCAGATACAGGTAGTCCTCGGGTTACGACGTTTCGTGGTTACGACGCATCTCCCATTTACTATGAAAAGCCTTATTTCAGCAGTTTTACGTCATAAACGTCGTGACGCAGCGGCAGAAAAATACAGTATTGAACTGTACGCGGTGCAGGAATATGGCGGATGGACCGGTTTTACGCCGTAAACGTAGCGGCGGAGGAATAAACTGCACTGTACTGTGAATGCGGTTTTACGTTGTAAACGGAATGCGGCGGATGGACCGATTTTACGTTGTAAACGTAGCGGAGGAGGAATACACTGCACTGTACCGTGAACTCGGTTTTACGTCGTAAACAGAATGCGACGGATGAACCGATTTTACGTTGTAAACGTAGCAGAGGAGGAATGCACTGCACTGTACTGTGAATGCGGTTTTACGTCGTAAACAGAATGCGGCGGATGGACCGATTTTACGTTGTAAACGTAGCGGAGGAGGAATGCACTGCACTGTACTGTGAACGCGGTTTTACATCGTAAACGGAATGCGGAATATGGCAGATGGACCGGTTTTACGTCGTAAACGTAGCGGCGGAGGAATACACTGCACTGTACAGTACTGTACTGTAAACGCGGTTTTACGTTGTAAACGGAATGCGGAATATGGCAGATGGACCGGTTTTACGTCGTAAACGTAGCTGCAGAGGAATACACTGCACTGTACTGTGAACGCGGTTTTACGTCGTAAACGGAATGCGGCAGATGGACCGGTTTTACGCTGTAAACGTAGCGGCGGAGGAATACACTGCACTGTACTGTGAACTCAGTTTTACGTCGTAAACGGAATGCGGAATATGGCAGATGGACCGGTTTTACGTCGTAAACGTAGCGGCGGAGGAATACACTGCACTGTACTGTGAACGCGGTTTTACGTCGTAAACGGAATGCGGCGGATGGACCGGTTTTACGCTGTAAACGTAGCGGCGGAGGAATACACTGCACTGTACTGTAAACACGGTTTTACATCGTAAACGGTATGCGGAATATGGCAGATGGACCGGTTTTACGTCGTAAACGTAAAGCAGCGGCGGAAAATATTGTACTGCATGCGGTGCAGCGGCGGAGGAACACTGTACTGTACTGTGAATGCGGTTTTACGTCGTAAACAGAAAACGGAATACAGGTACGGCGGATGGACCGAGGAGAACAACTTCAACAGCATCCTGGTAGGCCATTCACTCTTTTTTTTCCTTTCATTATGGCTCCCAAACGTATGTGTTTTTTTGATAATTATGTAGGGTACTGTGTTAGGATAGGCTAAGTGCTTGGTAATACAGTACTGTACATGTATATGGTGCAGTATGTACGTATATTCCAACTTACGTCGAAAATCGGTTTACGCCGCCGTGTAGGAACGGATCTACGTCGTAAGTCGAGGACTACCTGTACTTGCATCCAGATGGAAGCAACCTGGAGAGGGTGATCGGGATCTGCCAGAATGTTTTCATGAACTGCACTGAAATAATTCAAACAAAATTAGGTATAACGGGACATGTCCTTTTTATGATCCCCAAATCGCAATCTGAATTCAGAGCTCATATAAATAAACAACACAACTACAACTATCATTTCACAGAACCAATAATAACGGGTTTCTATTGTAATTGTTATAAATAAGCTATAACGGGACAAGTCTCAGTTAAAACTGTGGCCTGGTTTTATTGGGAGAATAAAAAGCCAGAAATGTAAACTGAAAGGGGAAATAAGAGAGCATCTCTTCACACCAGTCCGACCTGCAGATGAACGACGCTGCATGGTCGCTCCTGTTAGCATCCATGCTAACCTCTGCTACCGTCCGAAGCCCACACTGAGGGTTTCTAACTCTGCTTAGCCTGCTTCGCTGGGCTAACACACGTCGTGGAGCTGCGACCTCAGCCAGGGATGATTAGGCACAAGGACTTTCCGATAATCGGCTAAAAAAAAACAAGCCTGGCGGACACAGGATAACCCGCTCCAGTCCCGTTAGCTCCGGGGACGCTAACCCCCCATAGCTCCTTCTCCTCAAATAAACCACCCGCTTTTATCGCCTCGCGCTATTAAACTCTGACTCCCCTCATCGTGTTTATATACGGAAGTTAAAAGTAATTAAAAATAAACACAACATGTCATACCTTTCAAAGAGAATCGTTGCGGAGGGTGTGCGTTTGACAGGTGACGGTGTAAACACTGACGCGATTGGTTGTTGAGGAGCGCTTCCACTGCCGGTGTTGTGCCAAAAAATGTGTACCCCACACTCCAAACGAACCGCCGTCACGAGAAAAACAGTTGAACGCTGTTTCATTAATAAATATGATAAAAGGAAGCCAAAAAGCGATAAACGGGCTACTGTTTTCACTGCCCTTTGGAAAACGTTTGTTTACTATTATTTTATTTTGACATAAATTCATAAGCTACTATGCCTACATATCAGTGGCACACTTTGTCATAAAAGCACAAAATATACAAATATTGTAAACATATATATATATATTATTTAGATAAATGTGTCCTTAGTGATGCTGAAAAGCTGGAGTCAAGCTATCACGTAACTGACTTTATCTAATTTAAAAGCGTTTAAAAAGGAAAAGCGTCTCCACCGATTAGGGTTTCTTTTTTCAGCACAACACCAGCGGAGTGATACAACAATGCACTGCGGGCACTGAGTATAAAGCAAATGCCGCAGTATCTTTGCGCAACAAGCGCTCGAGTAAACTAGATTCGAGTTATTTTTTCCATTTAATTTTTAACCAAAAAAAAAAAAAAACACATTTAATAACAGGTCATGGTCTTAAACGTGATAACTTGAAGGATGATCGTAAAGTAAAACAGCGCGTGGGGCCATCAGCATCTGCTGCGTCTCGTGCTCCTCAAACTGACCGGGTCTACTTCTCATTCATAAGGCCTGCTCTGATCAGGGCTTCCAATGAAGTTAAGATCAGCAAAGAGTAGATTATACTCTTTAGATAATAAGATAAAATATAATATTCAGGATCAGAAACAATAACAGGTAAAAATGTATTTCTGTTCCAAAATTTAAATATTCTAAGTCCCTAATCAGTGCCTTTAACTTTAAATTTAAAGAATTGGACACAGTAGATTGACTAAAATGTTAAATTTAAAAGTAAAAAATAATATTTTTTATTATGTCGCAAGAAAACCTACAGTTGGGCTACCGTAATTTTTTTGAAATGAGCAAAATCCATGAGAGTAAAATCAGTGATTTCATTAAAAAAAATCATTTCAAGCCTTTATTTCTTGTAGTTTTAATGATTATGGCTTACAGATAATGAAAAACCAAAACTCCTGAACCAGAGACAACATCATAAGTGTCATACCTGGCTGAGGTGACAAAGAACTGGACTGTTGCTCGGTGGTCCAATGTCCTCTTTTTCAGATGAAAGTAAATTTTCATGTCATTTGGAAGTCAAGGTCCCAGAGTCTGGAGGAAGAGTGGACAAGCCCAGAACGTTGCTTTAAGTCCAGTGTGAAGTTTCCACAGTCAGTAATGGTTTGGTGCCATGTAGAAAGTTGCTTTATGAAGTTCAGTCCATTTCATTGTATTAGTTGACTGGCAGTTTTGTCTCATTCAATATGACGGAGGCTCTGGTGTCCTCTGCTGGTGTTGAGTTTTCTGAAGTCCCCAGCTCAGGGAAGACAATTCAGACATATCTCTGGTTCAGAAGTGACTTGAGGAATGAGACGTTTGTTGCCCATTGTTAGGTTCTGCTGCACGAAGGAAGTGTAGAACCCAAATGCAGGAGAAGGATGGATGAACACTCAGGGAAAATTTTAAAGTGTTTATTTACAATAAAAAAATAAAACAAAACAAAGGCTGGCAGGGCAGCAAGAACTATAAAACTAAACTAAACTGGATTAAACTGAACTAAACTAAACTAAACTGAAGAGGTACTTACTGAACACTCAGGGGAAACACGGAGGGAGAGCAGAACATGACACCATGGGAGGACAAACCCGAGACAATGACAAGACTGAGAGGAGCTGAATTTATACACAGACACACTGATTACATATGACATCCACCTGTGATGATTACAACTAGACACAGGTGAGACAGGGGCAGAAACACAGAGCTGAACTAAACACAAGCAGACAGAACACAATAAGCTGAATTAAACAAACATGAAGACTATATTAAACACAAGACTGAAACAAAACAGAAAGCTGAATTAAGCACAAACAGACAGAACACAGGAGGAAGCTGAAGTAAACAGACAGAACACAGAAACCAGACAACTAAGAGACACAGGGCTGGATTAAACATGGATTAAACATAAACAGACAGACCATGACATAACCTCCCCCTCAAGGGACGGCACCCGACGTCCCCTAAGACCCCAAAACACACAAGAAACACAGAACGGGGTGGGAGGACGGGGGAAAACACAAGGACGGAGGGCAAGAACAATCTAAACAAAAAACCGACAGGACTAGACCTGGGAACTAAACAAAGACCAAACACACACAAAAAAAAACCATCAGAAGGTCAAGGGACGGCCAGAAGGCCGACCATCGCCAGGAGCCAGGTCAGGCGGACGACCGGGAGGCCGACCATCGCCAGGAGCCAGGTCAGGCGGACGACCGGGAGGCCGACCATCGCCAGGAGCCAGGTCAGGCGGACGACCGGGAGGCCGTCCATCGCCAGGAGCCAGGTCAGGCGGTCGACCGGGAGGCCGTCCATCGCCAGGAGCCAGGTCAGGCGGACGTCCAGCACGAGGAGCCTTGGAGACCATAGCAGACAACATGGGGACCAGAGGAGCTGCAGACGATGAAGGCCAGACCTCAGGAGCCACAGACGTCGAAGGCCAGACCTCAGGAGCCGCGGACGTCGAAGGCCAGACCTCAGGAGCCGCGGACGTCGAAGGCCAGACCTCAGGAGCCGCGGACGTCGAAGGCCAGACCTCAGGAGCCGCGGACGTCGAAGGCCAGACCTCAGGAGCCGCGGACGTCGAAGGCCAGACCTCAGGAGCCGCGGACGTCGAAGGCCAGACCTCAGGAGCCGCGGACGTCGAAGGCCAGACCACAGGAGCCGCGGACGTCGAAGGCCAGACCACAGGAGCCGCAGACGTCGAAGGCCAGACCTCAAGAGCCACAGACGTCGAAGGCCAGACCTCAAGAGCCACAGACGTCGAAGAGTCGGTCACTGCCGCAGGCGTCGAGGAGTCGGTAACTGCCGCAGGCGTCGAGGAGTCGGTCACTGCCGCAGGCGTCGAGGAGTCGGTCACTGCCGCAGGCGTCGAGGAGTCGGTCACTGCCGCAGGCGTCGAGGAGTCGGTCACTGCCGCAGGCGTCGAGGAGTCGGTCACTGCCGCAGGCGTCGAGGAGTCGGTCACTGCCGCAGGCGTCGAGGAGTCGGTCACTGCCGCAGGCGTCGAGGAGTCGGTCACTGCCGCAGGCGTCGAGGAGTCGGTCACTGCCGCAGGCGTCGAGGAGTCGGTCACTGCCGCAGGCGTCGAGGAGTCGGTCACTGCCGCAGGCGTCGAGGAGTCGGTCACTGCCGCAGGCGTCGAGGAGTCGGTCACTGCCGCAGGCGTCGAGGAGTCGGTCACTGCCGCAGGCGAGTCGGGCGCTGAGGAGTCGTCAGACGAGGAGTCGTGCGTCGAGGAGTCGTGCGTCGAGGAGTCGTGCGTCGAGGAGTCGTGCGTCGAGGAGTCGTCAGGCGAGGAGTCGTCAGGCGAGGAGTCGTCAGGCGAGGAGTCGTCAGGCGAGGAGTCGTCAGGCGAGGAGTCGTCAGGCGAGGAGTCGTGCGGCGAGGAGTCGTCAGGCGAGGAGTCGTCAGGCGAGGAGTCGTGCGTCGAGGAGTCGTCAGGCGAGGAGTCGTCAGGCGAAGTTGAGACGTCGATGGCATCGGGACCCTTCGTCGAAGTAGAGATGTCGGCGGTGCCGGGACCCTCTGTCGATGCAGAAGCGTCAGCAACGCCGGGACCCTCCGTCGAAGTAGAGATGTCGGCGGTGCCGGGACCCTCTGTCGATGCAGAAGCGTCGGCAACGCCGGGACCCTCCGTCGAAGTAGAGGCATCGGCAACGCCGGGACCCTCCGTCGAAGTAGAGGCATCGGCAGCGCCGGGACCCTCCGTCGAAGTAGAGGCATCGGCAGCGCCGGGAACCTCCATTGAAGTAGAGGCATCGGCGGCGCTGGGACCCTCTGTCAAAGTAGAGGCATCAGCGGCGCTGGGACCCTCAGGAGACGTAGAGGCATCAGCGGTGCTGGGACCCTCAGGAGACGTAGAGGCGTCTGTGGCACTGGGACCCTCCATCGATGTAGAGGTGTCGACGATGCTAGGACCCTCTGGGGCTGTAGGGGCGGTATCTTCGGCGGTAGAACCAGGAGCCGAAGAACAAGGAGCTGAGACTGTAGCTGCTTGGGGACCAGGAGCCGAGGATGAAGGCAGGTACTGTGCCACAATGGCTGCCTTCCAACTTTCCATCTCCTCCACTGAGCGAGTGCTGTACCGGACCTCCGGTAAGCGAGGGCAGTCAGGCGAAGAGTGAAGTGGGGATGGGCAACGTGGTGCAGTGGCGAGAAGAGGTGGAGATGGATGGTGCTGGTAGTCTGTGGTTCCGACCTTACTTTTCCGCTTTTTCCTGCTGCGTCGGCGGCGTGAGCTGAGGACAGGAGCACACCAGAGATCGTCCTCCAGCTCAACGTCATCTTCAGACCACTGCAGGTGTGGCAAGCAATAAGTCGGTGGGGTGGAAGAAGAAGCTGGCTTAATAGCCAGGCGGCTCCCCCGGAGCTGAAACCTTTGTTCCTCCTCCTCGACCAGAAGAGATGACAGGACTTCTACCTCCGGTCTACGGCCACCTCGTCTCTGGACGGGTTCGGTCCGGAACCCCCCACACCGGATGACAGGCTTCACTTCCACTCGCTCTCGTCTCCCCTTCTCTCGCAGGGCAGTCTTGTCAGCCTCACGGGCAAGAAACTCAAACAGGGTAATCATCTCACCCTTGGATCTGGTTTGAGGTCCAGCCATTCTCCTGCTGGGTTCAGTAGATGGTCTCGGGTTTCTGTTAGGTTCTGCTGGCACGAAGGAAGTGTAGAACCCAAATGCAGGAGAAGGATGGATGAACACTCAGGGAAAATTTTAAAGAGCGACTCCACACCCTGTGGATCGGTAACTCCTCCCCCGAAGCAGTTTGAAATTTTCCCTCAAAATAGGCGTGTCGAGAGTCGAGCAAGGGAGGAGGTTGAGGTTGTCCTGTGTTCACGCCCCCTCTAGTGGTAAACTCCCACCCCTCCCCAAGATTAGATTTCAAAATGGCGGATAGTCACGTCTTCAGTAAGTAAATACCTAAACTTTTACCAAAATAACAGTTGTAAAATGTTGTTGCGTGCATTTAATCACACACACACAGCTTATGCGTATGCTTCTGAACACAGAACACATTAAAAACCTGTTTAGCTGCATGGCATGCGGTGTACAGCTGTGTTTTTGTCATTTTAATTTGCCACATCTTATTACTTAGCACATTCCAAAAGTAACGTTTCATAATAAATTTTATTATAAAATATTGATTTTTCCTACCCTCTATAGGGTAGGGTTTGTTTGACGCTTTGGCTTATTTTTGTTATGCAACCCAGAACTAAACACACATTGTTTTTTGAATTGACTATTAATTAGCACCAAACAGTGGTAAAATCTTTTATTTGGTTTCCAAATACTGTATCCGTGTTTAGAAACATTAGATAAGCTTGTACAATATATATTTGTTAGGACATGTATACAGTATTTGTTTAAGCTATGTGTCAGCTAATCAAAACTGGGCACAGCACAGCTGATAAGATTAATGAGAAAATATTTCTTAATGCAAACCAAACCAATTGCAATAAATTTAACAATACATGTACTGTGTATCCTTTAAAATGTTCTTTTCAGATAACTGTGATGACTCAAAGCACCCAGCAGCCACACAGAGTAATTGCAGCCAGGATTACTTTAACCCAAGAAGATGATGCAGAGTCTCGGCCAGAGCTTCATCTCCTGAGACCTGCATCCACGACAATGTTGGTACAGCTGAGACCCTGGTGTTCGTTTCTGGCTGGAAGGTGGAGCATCCTGAAGGTGGTTGGGACTCCTCGTTCTGCTGTCCACTGCGTCCAAACAGAGGAGCTGGGGTGGTGTCCCATGTGTTTTCAGAACCTTTTGTTGTTTTGAAGTAACTTACTGTTAATAAAATGAATCATAGACAACTAGTTTTTGTAATCAATTTGTTTATTTATTTTTTCCCTCATGCATGAGGACAAATCTGGGACACGATGCAGCGGTCGACTTCCCTCACTCCATCCCGACCCTGGATATTTGCAGTCCTGAAAAGAGAAAAGATCAAAAGTTTAATCTGAGTAAATGTAACATTTCAATGGAGAAAGATGTTGATTCAAAATTTCACAGTGTCAACAAATCCCCAAAATGTTGGGACAGGTAGCAATGAACAAATAAACAAGAATTAATGTTGCATAAACTTTTTTAAAACTTTTTTTATATAAATGTCCGCCATAATAAAAGTAATAAATAAAATAATAAAAACATAATTAATAATATTAATACCTGCAGACAGAGGGTAGGGTACAAAAGTAATAAATAAAACATGAATACATGTACCTGGTGAATCAGCTCTCATATGTCACCTCCAAAGTGACATGTCTACACGTCTCCTTGATGCTTGATGTCTGTGAAGCATGCACGGCTCAGATTGGATGTGGAACGCCTCATGGAAATAAAAAAAGAACAACACATTTTAATCACCTTACAAACAAGCATACTGTACTTGTTTTCACTTTGTTGATCTGTTAAACAGATGACCCAGTGCAAAATAAATACTGCTGCCCATGATACTCATTCACAAGTACACATTATTTTATAAATACCTTTGATGCACAACATTATTATTTGCAGCAAAAGTACACCGTGTCTAAAACATCGTACTGTAACTAGTACAACAGCTAAAATTAGCGCCAGCTAGTCTCCATTGTTTTTTTATGTCACGGTCTTCTTTATCAGAGTTCATAAGAGTTCACACACTCTGCGGTGTTCATAAGAAACACTAGATTTTGAGCATTTAAACACAACCACAAACTAACGTTGATCAGCAACAGATAAAAACGCCACGACCTTGTGGGGCCACACCGAAGCAAAGCTGCAGGTCGCAAACACAGCACATGAAGAAACACGTCATGTACTCAAAAGATAAATTATGGAATGAAAGGTGTAAAATGGTACTCACCTCCAAACGGATTGTAACCTGATGGTGTAAGGGTGGGTGAACATCAGTTTGAAGAGCTTTCTTGGAACATCGTGGCTCTTCTATGCTAATGCTATGTTGCTAATCGCTAATCCAACCCCTGAACTCTGGAGGGGGAGTGACCTGGGAGTGACCTTCTCGGGGGAGTGGCTCCACTTTTATACTGAGGCAGCAGAGGCTGTGACGACATCGTGCGAAAATTAATGACTGTGCGAAACGTAAACTAATGAGAAAGTCAGGGTGCAATACCACAGTTCAACCCATAGGACTACAGATACTCGTTTTTAGACCAAATATTGCCGATTTTAACTAATACGAACAAATACATGAAAAATAACTCAAAAATAGTGCTCAGAAACATTTTAAACACATTCTAGGGAGTTTATCAGCTAAAAAAAGTTAAATTTGGGTTTAGTTTCACTTTAAAGTGTTTATTTACAATAAAAATAAAACAAAACAAAGGCTGGCAGGGCAGCAAGAACTATAAAACTAAACTAAACTGGATTAAACTAAACTAAACTAAACTAAACTGAAGAGGTACTTACTGAACACTCAGGGGAAACACGGAGGGAGAGCAGAACATGACACCATGGGAGGACAAACCCGAGACAATGACAAGACTGAGAGGAGCTGAATTTATACACAGACACACTGATTACATATGACATCCACCTGTGATGATTACAACTAGACACAGGTGAGACAGGGGCAGAAACACAGAGCTGAACTAAACACAAGCAGACAGAACACAATAAGCTGAATTAAACAAACATGAAGACTATATTAAACACAAGACTGAAACAAAACAGAAAGCTGAATTAAGCACAAACAGACAGAACACAGGAGGAAGCTGAAGTAAACAGACAGAACACAGAAACCAGACAACTAAGAGACACAGGGCTGGACTAAACATGGATTAAACATAAACAGACAGACCATGACAGCCCATTTCTACAAGTGTGCAAGTTTCCAATACAAACTTTATCTTTATTATATCATAACTTTATTTATTTTCATTATCTGTAAGCCAAAATCACCTAAATTACAAAAAAGTTTGAAATATTTCACTCTTTTTCTTCTACTTCTTTTGGCTTTTCACTCTTCAGGGGTTTTCACAGCAAGTCATCCTCCATCTCACTTTGTCCTGACTCCATCTACCTCCATGTCCTCTTTGTCTTTTTCATGGCAGCTGCATTTCTAACATCCTTCTACCAGTTTACCCACTGTCCCTCCTCTGGACATGTCCAAACCATCTCAGTCTGGCCTCCCTAACTTTATCTCCCAGTTGTTCAACATGTGCTGTACCTCTGATGATCTCATTCTTAATCCTTGTCACTCCTAAGGAGAACCTCAACATCTTAATTTCTGCCACTTCCAGTTCTTTCTCTTGTCTTTTTGTCAACAACACTGTCTCCAGACCATACAACATAGCTGGTCTCACCACTGTCTTGTAAACTTTTCCTTTGACCTTTGCTGACCCTTTTTGTCACAAATCACTCCTGAATTTTTTCTCCATCCACTCCATCCTGCCTGGACTCTCTTCTTCACATCTTTACCACATTCTCCATTTTCCTGGACAGTGGACCCCAAGTACTTGAAGTCCTGCACCTTTGTGACCTCTGCTCCTTGTAGCCTCACTGTTCCACTGGCCTCCCTCTCATTCACACACATGTACTCTGTCTTACTACGGCTGACTTTCATTCCTCTTCTTTCAAGTGAATACCTCCACCTCTCCAAGTTCTCTTCCACCTGTTCCCTGTTCTCACCACAGATCACAATGTCATCTGCAAACATCATAGTCCATGGGGATTCCTGCCTGACCTCATCTGTTAGTCGGTCCATCACCAGAGCAAACAAGAAGGGGCTCAGAGCCTTGACCTTGATGCAATCCCACCTCCACCTTAAAGCTATCTGTCACTACAGCACATCTCACCACTGTCCTGCTGTCTTCATACATGTTCTGTATTTCACTCTATGAATCTAAATAATATAATACAGTATATTATTTAGTGAAACTCATATTATGAATTTCACTTTCTGAAGACTTTCTCCTCTCTTGTGGAACCAACTTCCTGTTTCTGTCTGAGGCTGACACATTGTCAAGTTTTAAGTCTGGGCTTGATTAAGACTTTCCTTTTTGATAAATCCTATAGTTAGAATTGGCTTATTATGCTGCTATAAGCTTAGACTTGACCTATTACCTACAAGTTATCGTCCAATCTCTCTCATTAATGTTGATGTTAAAATAATTTGTAAAGTCTTATCTAAAAGACTAGAGAAGATAACTCCTGTTATTATACATCCAGACCAAACCGGATTCATAAAAGGAAGACACTCAGACACAAATACACGAAGATTATATAATGTAATAGAGTATTCGTATTTTAAAAATATTGAAACAGCTATTTTTTCTTTAGATGCTGAAAAAGCATTCGATAGAGTAAATTGGAATTTCTTATTTGCTACCTTAAATAAATTTGGATTTGGGGATTACTTCATTAACTGGTTAAAAATATTATATAGTTCACCAACAGCGTGTGTCAGGACAAATAATCAATTATCTTCAAGCTTCTGTTTACAGAGGGGCACCAGGCAAGGTTGTCCACTTTCACCAGCATTATTTGCTATTTTTATTGAACCGTTAGCAGCAGCAATAAGGCAAAGTGTTGATATTAAAGGCATAAAGGGTAGAAACATAGAACATAAAATGAGTCTTTATGCTGACGATGTTTTGCTTTTTCTTGAGAACTCAGGAAACTCAATATCCAATGTTATCAAGTTAATAAACTCATTTTCAAAAGTTTCTGATTATTCTATAAACTGGACAAAATCTACAGTGCTTCCGATAAATTGTGTGTTTAATAATTCTCTTAATGAAAGACTACAATCAGGTAATATTAAATATTTAGGTGTTAATATCTCTCCTAAATTGGAGGATTTAATAAAATTAAATCATATCCCACTATTAAAGAAAATTGAAGACGATCTTACTAGATGGAGATCTCTACCCATATCACTTATGGGAAGAGTTGCCTCAGTAAAAATGATGGTGCTGCCGAGAATAAATTATTTATTCTCAATGATTCCAAATAAACCTTCAAATGAATGGTTTAAGTCCCTGGACTCTTCTATATCTAAATTCCTTTGGAACAATAAAACTCCGCGTATTAGTTTAAAAACATTACAAAAATCTAAAGATACCGGAGGATTAGAACTTCCAAACTTTTATTACTACTATTTAGCAAACAGATTACAATATATATCAAAGTGGTTAAAACCGAATGCACTAGATGAAACTTGGATAGATATAGAACAAACTTTATGTAATAATATTAGGATTTCAGATCTACCATTTATCAGTACAGATTTAAAAAGACATGTCTGCTTTAAGAGCATCAATATTAGCTCATCTCTGACAGCATGGTGGGAGTATCTGAAAATGACAAAGTCTTCACTACTCCCATGTAGACATACACCTCTCTGGAACAATCCTGACATTCAACAAGAAAATAATATGTTAAATTTCCCAGGTTGGAGAATGAAAGGTATTGAATGTCTGGAACACATATTTGAGGGTATAGACTTTATTCCATTTAATAAATTAATAATACAATATGACATTGATAATAAATATTTCCTACAATACCAACAAATTAAGTCAATTGTAAAAAAGAAATTTAAGCTAAATAAAACATTGTTGGAAACACCAACATGTGTGTTAGAGTTTATTAATTTTCAACCACCCAAATTATTATCTAAAATATACAAAAAATTGTCTAGAATCAATGACTCGATAGCACTACCTGTTGAAAAATGGGAGTCAGATTTATCAATTAACTTTGAACAAAAAATTTGGTCTCAAGTATGTTCAAATACTTTTAAATTGACTAGAATCTCCAATTTACAATTAATACAATATAAGGTTCTCTATAGAGTACATTATACAGGTCAGCGAATGTTTAAGATGGGCTTTACACCATCTAACAAGTGCTCACAGTGCATAAGTAATACACCTGATGATTATATTCACGCGCTCTGGTTTTGTCCACCTGTTCAGAGGTTCTGGGTACAGGTATGTGAAGACTTGTCTAAATGTTTGAAATTTAATATCCCACTCTCTCCATCTGTTTGCTTATTGGGTATCTTTGAAGATGTTATACTAGAAAAAAATACATCCTATATGCTTTTCACTGCCTTATGCATCGCAAAGAAAACCATACTCGTAAATTGGAAAAATAAAAATATTCTTAGCATTAATCAGTATAAAAATCTTCTGTTAGATCATATTAGTCTTGAAACAGCATCTGCCGACACATTGGATCAATATATTTGGCATTCTTTGATCGGCTCCGTTACGTAGTGAGGGTGGGGGTAGGGCTGGGCGATATGGACAAAAATTCATATCTCGATATTGTTGTGATATATCGCGATATACGATATATATCTCGATATAATTTTCTTTCCATAAAAGAATAACAAAAATATATTTCTGAGTCAAAGCTTTGTCCCAGTTGTCACA
>JBBPBX010040772.1:0-24921 GCA_038048925.1 Garcialebias charrua
TCATGATTTCATCTCATCTTTTGTTCAAATGTTCTTAATTTCATGTGTACAGCACTTTGTTGCAGCTGTGTTTTTTTAAATGGCTTTATAAATAAAGTATAATTGTTATTTGTACGTTTTAGTTCAATTTTTTGCGTATTAGCAATCGCTCCCAACGCGTAGCCGGCAGAAATAAAATGGGCAGACCGCAGGCGAAAGGACCGGTGCACACCGGCGGCAAAGTGACCCTCTACGTGCGGTTGCTGCTGGGAGCAGCAGCTGAACAGCTCGCTGCAGCCTCGCCCCGTTCTGCAGGCTGTAGGACTTTCTCCATACGGATTAATTAACTGGAGACACTTAGTGAACTTTGTGTGTGTCTTGACTGGAGCAGCGATCACTCTCAAAAGTGCCACATGCAACGAGCAGAGCTGGCGGTGTGTCGGAGGAGGAACGAGCTAGCTAACATTAGCATCAGATTCGGGTGGTCTCATGCTAAAAGGAGCAGCAGATGGCGGCGCGCACACACGGCTTTCGGTAAGTTATCTTAAGCTAGCACTAACAGTAAGTCAAATGAGTAATAAAAAAAGAGTTAATTTTAAAACAACAACACATTACAGATACTGGCTGTTACAGAGGGTGTAAACAGATCTTTGAAGGGTGTGGACTTCAGAACTCATTATCATAAACCGGTCGTTCAAAACGAAAGTTAAAAATGGCAGAATTAAAAAAGGGTATAATTGATTATCTAATAATTATTTTGTGTATTAAAATGAATGAATATTGTCAGGATAGCCCATACACATAACATAAAAATTTTAAAGACCTATATGTGGTCTCCTTAAAAAACCCTGGGGTACATAACACCCCCATGGCCAGATTTTTGAATGGGGGATATGTGCAAGGGTCGTAGAAGGACACAACACATCTCCCATACAAAAAAAAAAACAACCTCAGGAACTCTGAGGCGAGAGAGCGCATCGGCTACAACATTATCTTTACCCTTTATGTGTTGGATAGAGATGTTGAACGGTTGTAGTCTTAAGGACCAACTCATTAGTCTTCTGTTCTTATTGTGCATCCTGTTTAAAAATGTTAGATGGTTGTGATCAGTAAAAATGACAACTGGGTCACAGGAACCTCCAACATATACCTCAAAGTGTTCCATGGCTAAAATCAGGGCTAATGCCTCCTTTTCAATAGTTGAATAATGTTTTTGGTTAACTATTCAATTTCTTTGAAAAGTAGGAGACTGGGTGATCTACCCCATCAGTACGCTCCTGAAGGACAGCTCCTACACCAGTGTCGCATGCATCCACAGCCACTTTGAATGGATGGAACATCAAAGCGAGGTGCAGATAACACCGGATCGGTTGTTAACAGCATCTTTGTTTGTTCAAATGCTTTTTGACACTGATCAGTCCATTTAAAACTTGCTTTAGGACTAAGAAGGTCTGTCAGGGGTGTTGCTACAGAGGAAAAGTTTTTACAAAACCCTCTGTAGTATCCAATCATAGCCAAATATCATCTCAGTTCTGTTCGAGTAGAGGGAATACATAGTTCCCATGTGACGTAACATCTGTGGAATTTCCGGGTAGACCTTCATGCGTGGAGGCGGAACACTACGAGAGCAGCAGTTACAGCGCAGTCTACTGGCTGTGTATTTTTCGTTTTTTTTTGTTTGTTTGTTTATTTCTAATTAATTGCAATGGTTACTTCGTGTTGGGTTAGTGGGTGTTCCAGTCGGGTAGACGTTTGGGCAGAGCGCAGGCTTCACTTAATCCCAAAAATAAGTAAACGTGAAGGATTTATCTCCATCGGAGGAGCTCACAGCAGCCCCTCCTCTCTCTCTGAGTCTGCTCGGATCTGCTCTGAAGTCGTCGTGCTTTTGTCCGGTAAACAAAATATTCTACATAAATCATTTTGTGAAACAATGTCAGAACATTGTTAGAGTACAACTGTCTGTGTGTTGGAACTGTTTTTTTCTTCTTCATGATTTAGCACCGTCTACTGCTGTGGTTAGCTTAGCATGTCGCTAACGCTACATGCTAACTTCCAACACGGTAACACTCAAAGTGCTGGTCCTGGTCCGTGTTGAGCCTGGACTGTTTGTTGGCTGTGTGTTATTTTAGTTAAACCTTTATTTAGCTGGTTAGATATGATTGAGACAGTTTACACATCTTTTTTGGATTTAAAGCTGTGAAGCTCCTCGTTGTGCACTCCTCGTAGTAATTAAATAATTAATGATATCAGAGTAACTTCTTGGGGACAAGTTGTCCACTTCGTCTGCCATGATTTCTTTCTCCAACTCATTCAACTCCGACCACTGCCATTTTGCTCTTGTGCCTTGGTCCAGTGTTGTTACGTAAATTTTTCGTCAACGCCCCCTTTTTTCATGACAATAACGAGACAGTAACTAAATAAACATTGCTCTTTAATGATTAAAACGTGACGAAATGTGTGTGAGTTTTCGTTGACGACACGAGACTGAACGAAAATGTTAGTCGGTGGTCCGTCAATAATTTATATTTCTGCCCATAATTTAATTATACTCTGTGTCGGAAAGTCAGCTGTTTGGTCACGCCCACCACCGCGGTGTTGATGCAGCACGACCATGCGCTGCGCGCTCACCTGTGACTTCCTTTTCAAACTGGACCACATGGAAGATGCTGCAGCATGAAGTTGCATGAAGGGGCTCGGCCGGTCGGTGGCCGGCCGGCCGCCAGCCCAGAAAGGATTTATGGACTTATTTTGTATTTAACCCAACTGTGAGAGAAGAGAAGAACCGAATGTATGTATTTTTTTTATAAATCCTGTCCTTGTTTGAAGCTGTTTGGGTTATAGAATTGTCGCTGCTGTGTGTGTGGGTCAGGTTCTGGTTCTGTTTGGACTCACTGCTGACTTGTCACAGAATAGCGCATTCACGTTTGACCTCCGCGTCAACTTTTTGCCTAATAAGCTCATTTATAACAACTGCGAGGAAGTGCTATTGTGTAGTTATTGCATTTGAAGCGGGTATACAAGCATATGCTGTCAGAAACTTTTTCTGCTCCTGGTTTGGTGTGTCCAGGATCTGCTGTGGACCGAACGGTTCGAGACGGTTCCGAGAGAGTCCGTCGTTGTTTTCGACAGTTGAATCGCTGTGTTGCTGAGCGTTGAGCTTAGTGTAACTGTAGAATGTGATTTGCTATATTTCAGAATTTTACTGCTCTGTTCATAAGCGTTTTTATGTGTTGATAAGTCCGGAAACTTTTGCTAACTGATAGCTACTTTCTGTTCAAAATGGCCGTGGCGTTTGTTTATGTATTGTGATTGGTTGTCGGGGCTGTGTAGAGACACACTGTGATAGGTCAGAGGGAAAGAAATACAACTCCCATGACTACTTGAGTTAAGAACTACAAGTTCTGTGATTGGTTGCGTCAGCTCACTGTGTGTCGTCAGACGTCAGCCGTGACTCCTTACACACGCACACTCACAGGAGAAAAAGCCGTTCTTTTTCTTCAGAGAGTAAATAAATGAAGTTATTTCAGCGTTTGTCACATCCAGGTACAAAACTCATCCAAAAAGTGGATTTTTATCGTGTTGTTCAGTAACCATCGTGATTAAAATAAAAACTATCTCTCCCTTCGAGATGATGACTGGTCGACAAAACACCTGACTTGATTTATAATAACTGCATAAAGTATTGTCAGATAAATTCTATAATCTTCAGTGACAAACTCAGTGCTCCATTTATTATTATTTTGATTTGGATTATGAATTGTGCAATAGAATAACGAGCTAAAAATAAAAAAATAGACTTTCTGAACTATAATACAGATACAATTCCCTTCTTTTTCATTTATTCATTTTTTTTTTTACCCAGTGTCATTTTCTTTTTGGCCTTGACAACCCAAATATTGTGGACTTGAACTTTTTTTATCGTCGCACTGGTGTATAGGTCGCCCCTACGTTTAGCTCTGCTGCAAATGTCTGCCACAGGAGCGCACAGCAAGGCTTTTAAGAAGATTAACACTTAAAAACAATTATTTGTTTGATAAAAATTATAGCAAATATGTGTCTGAGCTGAACTTTTCCTTAATAAATGAAAGTAATTGTGAAATGAGCTGGATTTAAAAATTTTGTTTTGCCGAAAGTGATAACAAGCCATATATAGGTCGCACTGGTGTATAGGTCGCAGGCCTTGAAAAAACCATAAAAAGGTGCGACCTATACACCGGAAAATACGGTAGGCTTCACAAAAATCAAGTTCAGATAATACGACATTCATGAGCCTCTGAAAAGTGGCAGGAGCGTTGCGCATAACAAATGCCATTACAGTATACTGTAAAAATGCATCTGGGGTAACAAAGGCAGAGATCTCCTGACCACGTTCAGTTAGAGGCACTTGCCAGTATCCTTTTAATAGGTCAAGTGTAGTCACAAACTGTGCAGCTCCAACATGGTCTACACAGTCCTCTATTCTGGGTAACAGTCTGGTTTTGTTACTGTGTTGACCTTTCTGTAATCAGTACAAAATCTGTCATTTCTACCCTTTTTAATGACTAACAGACATGGCGAGTTCCAAGCACTATGCCTAGGTACTGCCAAGCCATTATCCAGCATGTACTGAACTTGTTCTCTTAATTGTTGTAGTCTATTAGGATTTATTCTATAAGGGTGCTGTTTTATTGGCTGGACTTCACCCATGTCGATGTCATGTTGTAATACTTACGTTGGAGAGGGTATGTCTGAAAACAAACAGTTATTCGAGGCGATTAACTGTTTTAGGTCTTCTTTTTTTATCAAGATGAGTAAACAACACATCTAAGTTTGCTAGATAGTGAGAGTTAGGGAGCTTCCCTACCATTTTCACATGAAGGAAACTGTCTTCCTCATTTTCAACACTTTAAGCACTTTCAGCACCGGAGAGTTCCAGCTTGTTTTCAACAAACTCACATATTTTAACAGCACACACTGAATTCACATTGTTGTTATCAGCTGATTCAATATAATGTTTGATCATGTTGACATGACACAATCTCGAACCACGTTTTTTATCAGGAGTAGTGATTATATAATCACGATCAGATATTTTATCTTTTACAGCGTATGGCCCACAGTAATGAGTTTGCAAGCTTGTGCCTGGGACAGGAAGCAATGTTAACACTTTGTCTCCAGGTTGAAATGTTCTTTCCACAGATTTTTTGTCAAAAAGAGACTTCATTTTAGCTTGTGCGACTTGCATGTTTTTCTGAGCAATTTCACATGCTCGTTTCAACTTAAAACGAAAATCACTGACATAGTCCAACAGGTTTTTATCAGTTATCACATAGCCATTTTTCTTTTAAAAGCTTTAAAGGACCGCAAACATTGTGAGCGAATACCAGCTCAGCAGGACTAAAACCTAAAGACTCCTGAACTACTTCACGGATTGCAAACATTTGTAAATGTATTCCTTCATCCCAATCTTTGTCAAACTCTAAACAGTATGTGCGTAACATTGTTTTCATGGTTTGATGAAAACGTTCAAGAGTACCTTGACTCTCAGGATGATAAGCAGTAGAACAGGAATGCTTAATGTTCAACTGTTCTAAAACTTGTGCAAATATCTTTGACATAAAATTACTGCCTCGATCAGTTTGCACTACACGTGGTAGTCCAAATAGCGAGAAGAATTTTGTAAGTACTTTGACCGCCACTGGAGTAGTTATCTTACGCACAGCAAAAACTTCAAGGAATCTAGTAGAAGTACACATCACAGTGATTAAAAACTTGTTCCCAGCTTTTGTTCTAGGTAGAGGACCAACACAATAAACTATGACACGTTCAAATGATTCTGCTACAGCAGGTATTGGATACAGAGGTGCAAGGGGTATTACTTGATTTGGTTTTCCTGCTATTTGGCAAACATGACAACCGTGACAATGCTGAATGACCATCCATCCATCCATCCATCCATCCATCCATCTTCTTCCGCTTATCCGGGGTCGGGTCGTGGGGGTAGCAGCCTAAGTAGGGAGGCCCAGACTTCCCTCTCCCCAGCCACTTGGAGCAGCTCCTCCGGGGGAATCCCAAGGCGTTCCCAGGCCAGCCGAGAAACATAGTCCCTCCAGCGCGTCCTGGGTCTTCCTCTGGGTCTCCTCCCGGTGGGACATGCCCGGAACACCTCACCAGGGAGGCGTCCAGGAGGCATCCTAACCAGATGCCCGAGCCACCTCAACTGGCTCCTCTCGATGTGGAGAAGCAGCGGCTCTACTCCGAGTCCCTCCCGGATGACTAAGTGTCAGGCTTAAACCCCAAACATTATTAAAACACCACACTGTAAAACAGAGAACAAGACACAAGTGATTTGAGTATCTTTCTTGCAAGGAGAGCGCCGAAGGTATTGTTCATGTCACAACCTTCTAACTCGCTCTGCTTCTTAGTTGCTCTCCTTGTCTTTTATTGAGTTTTAGGAATGCCCTAGTTACACAATGTCTCAACCGCTAAGGGAGAGGGGAAAACCGGTTGAGACTGGTTCACACATAGGTACACGTCAACATGTTGAACAACATTCTTCCAAGATGGAGTGGAAAACAACTGCACACAGTTGTTTTTCCCCCTGCCAGCACGAGAACCTATTCCAACAGCCAGTTTTGCCCAGGGTGTGTTACCGGTCGAACAGGTTTCCTGCACACAAACTCATCACAAGCATTAGTCACAAAGAACACTTACATTGTTCACTTCTAGGTTAAAAAGGGATAAGTTTAAACACAAAATGTATTAAAGAATATAAATGTGATAATATGTATTTACAATTACTCCAACACTAAGCTTCTCACCCTATCTCTAATCTCTATCCCTAATCCCTATCTCTGCTGAATGACATCTTTCTTCAATCCAGGCCAAAAGAAATGACACAGTATGCGATCATAAGTTTTTCTGATCCCTAAATGACCAGCTAGTGGATTGTCGTGTGCTAAACGTAATACTTCAGCACGTTAAGGTATGGGAAGTACGATTTGTATTATTTGACGCCATTCCTCATCAGTACGAACAGTTAAAGGCACCCATTTATGTATTAACATGCCCTGCTTTAAAAAGTATCTTGTATTTAGTAGTTTAGGATCATCAGGTAGGTCATCAGAAAACAAGGTTTTTAATGTTTCATCTTTCTTCTGCAAATCAATCAGCTGTTGTCTAGACGGCGAC
The DNA here is from genome assembly GCA_038048925.1 of Garcialebias charrua. Lineage (NCBI taxonomy): Eukaryota > Metazoa > Chordata > Actinopteri > Cyprinodontiformes > Rivulidae > Garcialebias > Garcialebias charrua. The sequence continues at coordinate 7,150 of JBBPBX010040772.1, forward strand.
AATTTTGTTTTATCCAGCTCATAAAGTTTCCGTTTTTACAATAACTCGAAACATCTCCAGACTTCGCCCATCCCTAACTTTTTCCGATGCTGAGAAGCTCGTCCATGCTTTTGTCTCCTCCAGGCTCGACTACTGCAACTCCCTGTTTATTGGAATCCCTGGCAAAAACCTTCAGAAACTTCAATATATTCAAAACAGTGCAGCAAGGATCTTGTTGAGAGTTCGTAAATTTGAACATATTACGCCCATTCTCCATAACCTTCATTGGCTTCCTGTCGCCTACAGAATTCAGTACAAAACTGCTCTCATTACACATCAATGCTTACACGGAACTTCACCAGATTATCTGAAGGATATTCTTATTCCATACTCATCCACCCGTTCGCTGCGGTCACAGAACAGCAATCTCCTTCACATTCCGAGAACCAAATTAAGGACCATGGGAGACCGGGCTTTCAGTGTGGCTGCCCCCCGCCTGTGGAACTCTCTTCCTGACTGTCTAAGAGCCCCACAGTCTGTGGTTGACTTTAAGAGCGGCTTGAAGACCTTTCTTTTCGACCAAGCATACTCTACCTCCTCATGATTCTACTTTTGATCTTAGCTGATATTGTTATTGATTTTAATTGTTTTATTATTTGTTTTATTGTCATTTAATTCTGTTGCTCCTTGTAGCACTTTGAGATTTTCATTAATGAAAAGTGCGTTATAAATTGAATTCATTATTATTATTATTATTATTAATAACTTGTTTTTCTTCAGTGCTCATCATAAAACTATCACTTAATTCAATGTCAGCATCAGCCTCTTCTTTTTGTTGACGCTTGTAGGTTGCTCGTGTCACAGCACATGATGTGAAAACATCAGGAAATGTGTGTGCCAGCTCATCTGTTGGAGCACACAGCACCGGGATAGGTGTTACCTCACGAGTAACAAGCACACGTCCTCCAGTTAAATCATTTCCCATGATCATGGAGATTCCTGTAATGGGAAAATTCAGTCATAGCCCTACCACAACTTCACCAGAACATAATTCAGAGTGAATTACAATTCTAGCTAAAGGCACATTAAAATCTTGCATACTAAAACCACGTGTAGGTAGCTGTGTTTTAATAATCTCAAGTTCATCAGAAGGTAGAACGGCGAACGCCTTCTAATATGAAGGATTGAGAGGCAGCTGTATCACGAAATATTTTAATTGGTACCTTATCACCAGATTGAGAAGCAGAAACAAACCTATCCATAATAAATGGCCGAAATCCATCATTTTCAGGAGAACCTGTAGTGGGAGACAACTGTTTACTCAAGGTTTCAATCAATGCTACTGGTTTTGGATCTTGTTTTAGCTGAGGGCAATGACTACTAATGTAACCTTGTCTGCAATAAAAACAAACCACATTGTCCTTTGTAGTTGTTTCATGTCCAAACAATGCTCCACTTTCCCTACGCCCCGCAAACGCACCACTCTCCCTGTGAGTTGCAATGGGTCCTCTCGACTTTCTGTTACCTCTGGGTCTGAAAAACCGAGAAGAATCAAAACCATCTGTCTTAGATTTATCACGATTAGGTGTTTTGTCGAATTTAGGACGTTAAACTCAGCTTGGGGGTCAACATATACTCATCTACTAAAACTGCGGCTTTAGGTGCCTCCAACACTCTGTGTTCAATTAAATACTGTAAGTACCGTATTTGTCGGTGTATAATACGCTCCTGTGTATAACACGCTTTGTCCAATTATTGTCAAAATATTGGAAAAATCCATAAATACCACGTTTCCGTGTATAACACGCACTAGGGGTGTAACGGTACGCTAAAATCACATTTCGGTTCGGTTCAACTACAAGGAGAGCTCGGTTTGGTTTATTTTCGGTTTATTTTCGGTACAATTTTATTTTTTTATTTATTTTTTTTACAAAATAAAGACTTACAAAATGTTTATTTTGAAAATATGCCAAAAATATGTTTGTATTGTATTGTAGTAATAAATAAAAGTGACCCATTTGGATGATATTTTAAATAAACAGCACTCTACAATAAATAAACTATATGAACAATAATAAAAATCTTAATAAATGCAATAACAGTCAGAACCAGAACAATAAGCAGCAACAGACTGTTTACAATCTAACTAATCAAGTTTTTGTTCAGTAGCAGCAGTGTGGCTGTATTTGTCCTCATTACTGTACTCACAACTTCTTCTTGGTGGGACAGGTGGGACTGTGGGAACAGTTCAGAGTTCAGTTCAGTCATCACTTAGCTGCAGGTGGATTTACCTCTGTCACAGACTGGAAATAAAAAACAAAAGAGATTTAAAAAAAAACAAGTTAATAAGATTATGATTAAAAAAAAAGATTATTTAGATAATAAAACAATACCTCTTGAACAATTGAATCTCTCACTCTTCATCATCATGGCAGGGCTTTAATCTGGTCCAGGGCTTGTTGACAACATCAGTTAGTTTTTTCATAAAGAGCTGAACTTTTTGAAGTGTTGACATGATGAATGTCTCATAGCGACGCTCAGCAACTTTAAAGCCTGCGCATATAACAACGTTCAGACAGATTCAGAGATTTAAAAACTCATACAGCTTGTGTTATTGCTCTGGACCGCTCTGATTACCTGATGAAGTAGTAGTTTTAATACAGCTGCTGTTCACGTTCGGATGAAGTAGTTTTAATACAGCTCTTCGTTCACGTTCGGATGACAGTTTCCAGCGCGTTCACGTGACGTGTTGCTGCTACAGAGAGCTGCGTCACACACTCAGCTGCTGCGAGTCTTCATGAAACAAAGTCCACACAAGCTGCGTGTGCGCTCGTCTTTTAACAAGAAAGTTATAACGTTCAAAAACAGGAGACCGCACGAGATGCTAACGGCTAAATGCTGCGCGTGCCACGCGAAAATAGCTCCGTGCTGAAACGCGCCCAGGAAATTTTGTTCCGCGGTGCATATATTCCCCTGTTAAGAACGTTTAATGAGTGAAAAAATAACCGAAACGGTACGCAGGTGGACCGAACCGAACGTGGTGTACCGAAACGGTTCGGTACACCCATTACAACCGTTACATGCCTAACACGCACTGACGTCACCGCCGACGTAGCGCGTCATCCACCGCTGACGTTACGCGTCACCGCTGAGACAACACAGAAATGTGGTCCAAATGTGGCTGAATTTCATTAAAATTTAACTACAGAAATGCCTAAAAATATATTTGTTAGTTGAATATATATGTTAACGTGTCTCTGTTTAATTTTTGTTAATAAATGATTACAAATCACCTGAATTTAAAATGTAAACAACACGATGCGCGCACACACACATACACACACAACAGGCCCACAGGCCCAGTTTGGAGCGAGAGCTGAATTTAATTAAAATTAAAGGAGAAATGTAATCAAATCTGAAAAAATCGATATAACAAGAATTTCATATAGTAAACAACACACATAAACATACTTAGTATGCTTTTTTCAAGTCAGTAGCTTAAAGAAATAGTTTTTTTACATTTTTCCTGCTACATGCCGAAGTGCAGTGATTTCTGTAGTAATTTTCTGGACGCACTTTTATGACACAATTAAGACCTCCTTTGCTATCTTACAATAACACTGAAGCTATAAACCCATCATTACTGTCCTCTTGTCTGTCATTTAAAATGGAAGCAGAAGACTTTTTTGAATCTGAAGGATATCACTTTAGTTTGTCAAAAACAGTTTGGTGATTTAGTGCATTAATGGGCATTTCTATCCTGGAAATACGAATAGCCGTGCGTTAGCCGCCGCATGCTAACGTTAGCATGCTAGCGCCGTATGCTAACGTTAGCATGCTAGCGCCGTATGCTAACGTGGAAGTGGGGGTGTTGAAAATGTCCTGAAACAGTTACCAATGTCTTGTTAAGCTCTGTCTTCCCCAGAACATAGTAGGATCTAAAATGATTTTTAAAGATGAAGGAGCAAGTTGAAACATGCTGTCTCCCTCCTTGCTAGCAGGCTCCATTGGGAGCTGCCTGGCTAACTAACTACGGTGGCCCTACACGGCCAAAATTCTACAGCGGCCGAATGCACAGGAGCGGTAAAAATACAATATAAAATTTAAAAAAGTTTTAAAATCGATTTTGGGGCTTTTAGAATAGATTCTGAATCGCCAGGACTAAGAATCTTGATTCTTTAAAAAATAGATTTTTTTTGCTGCATCCATAATTGCTACACACTGAAACCTTTTTGTCCACAACTAGATACACACACTAATATTACTGTATGAGGGACGACTCGTTGCACTGCCTACGTCATATTCAGGGGACGGAGAGCAGGCAGGAGGAGGGGGGTCAAAAACACCAGATGAGAATTTTTTCACTTTGCAAAGTCTAAATTTGAGTTAGGATGACATTTTTGACTTGTGAAAATTTCTCAACAAGCTTATTTTATGCTTTTCATTAGACTACTATTAGCTTAAAAACACTTTTCATTTCTCCTTTAAACTACCGTACAGAAACACCTAAAAATATATATATTTGTTAGCTGAATATATATGTTAACGTGTCTCGATTTAATTTTTGTTAATAAATGATTACAAACCTGCTGAATTTTGAACGTAAACAACATGATGCGCGCACCCAGAAACGGTTTGCTGTAGCAAGAGCTGAATTTAAATAAAATTAAACTACCGTACAGAAACACCTAAAAAATATATATATATTTGTTAGCTGAATATGTATGTTAACGTGTCTCGGTTTAATTTTTGTTAATAAATGATTACAAATCAGCTGAATTTTGAACGTAAACAACACGATACGCGCACCCAGAAATGGTTTGCTGTAGCAAGAGCTGAATTTAATTAAAATTGAACAACCATACAGAAACACCTAAAAAATATATATTTGTTAGCTGAATATATATGTTAACGTGTCTCGGTTTAATTTTTGTTAATAAATGATTACAAATCAGCTGAATTTTGAACGTAAACAACACGATGCGCGAACCCAGAAACGGTTTGCTGCAGCAAGAGCTGAATTTAATTAAAATTAAACTATCGTACAGAAACACCTAAAAATATATATTTGTTAGCTGAATATATATGTTAATGTGTCTCGGTTTAATTTTCGTTAATAAATTAATACAAATCAGCTGAATTTTGAACGTAAACAACATGATACGCGCACCCAGAAACGGTTTGCTACGCAGCAAGAGCTGAATTTAATTAAAATTAAACTACCGTACATAAACACCTAAAAAATATATTTGTTAGCTGAATATATATGTTAACGTGTCTCGGTTTAATTTTTGTTAATAAATGCACTTTGACGGTTACAACAACATAAATACAGCGGCTTTAAAATTAATACACGCTCACCCCGCCCATAAAAATGACAGAAACAGATACCGTTTACAGTTTTTATTCAAACAAATTATTTACACTATTTACACTATTCAAAACCTTCAAAGTCTTCGTCTTCCGTGTCGCTGGCAAACAGTTCAGCCATCACACGATCCAGCTCACCGGTACTCAAAGGCCCAGGCTGTTCCTCCTCCTCGCTCTCGGTGTCCTCAGCTGCTGCCGCTCCAGCTGGCCGTAGAATTATGCCAGCTTTAATGAACCCAGACTGGATGATCTTTTTGGAAATTGAGTTCCAGGCCTTATCGATCCAGTCGATCGCCTGCAGGAACGTGGCGTGGCGCATACGGCCTGTTGCTGTAAAGCTGTGTTCCCCATCCACCATCCATTGCTCCCACAAGCGGCGCAAAGCAGCTTTAAAACGCCTGTTAACAGAGATGTCCAGGGGCTGGAGAACCTTTGTGAGTCCACCTGGGATGATGGCAGGGATGGAGTTGCTCGCTTTTATTTTTTTCTTTAAAAGCTGCGTAATGTGGGCTCTCATCCTGTCTATGACCAGTACAGCTTTTTTAGTTTAAAGGGGACCACATATAGGTCTTTAAAATTTTTATGTTATGTCTGTGTGCTATCTTGACAATATTAATTCATTTTAATACACAAAATAATTATTAGATAATTAATTATACCCTTTTTAATTCTGCCATTTTTAACTTTCGTTTTGAACGACCGGTTTCTGATACTGAGTTCTGAAGTCCACGCCCTTCAAGATCTGTTAACGCCCTCTGTAACAGCCAGTATCTGTAATGTGTTGTTGTTTTAAAATTAGCTATTTTTTTATTACTCATTTGACTTACTGTTAGTGCTAGCTTAAGATAACTTACCGAAACCCGTCTGAGCGCGCCACAATTTGCTGCTCCTTTTAGCATGAGACCACCCGAATCCGATGCTAATGTTAGCTTGTTCCTCTTCCGGTGTTCGCCAGCTCCGCTCGTTGCACGCGGCGATTTTGGGAGTTATCGCTGTTCCAGTCAAGACAACACAAAGTTCACCAAGTGTCTCCCGTAAATTAATCCGTAAGGAGAAGGTCCTCGCTGCTGCGAGGCTGCTGCGAGGCTGCAGCGAGGCTGTACAGTTGAAGCTCCGCTCCATCGCGCCAGAAGAGGGTCCCGTCGCAACCGGTCCCTACGCCGGGGGTCCGCTCGTTTAATTTTTGCCGGCTGCGCGTTGGGAGCGATCGCAAATACACTAAAAATTGAACTAAAACATAAAAATAACAATTATACTTTATTTATAAAGCCATTTAAAAAAAACACAGCTGCAACAAAGTGCTGTACACATGAAATTAAGAACATATAAACAAAAGATGAGATGAAATCATGAAAAACAACAGTCATGTGTTTAATACAGAAGTGGGTTGAGCCTAACCAGGGGTTGCTAGGTGAGGGGCTGGACTCAGGGTTGAGGTGGGTTGTCCTAGCGCTTGTGACGTCACAAGCGCGATTGATTTCAAAACGAAACCTATCTTATCACAGTAAAATAAATCTACTTAGAGTAAATAAACCACTGGGTGCATTTTTTTGGCCTTAGGACTGTTTTTTTATGAAGTAAATACCCAAAGTTGAGTAAAAAAAAACATTAAAAAGTGAATTTTGCATGTGTGGTCCCCTTTAAAAAAAACATCTGGCCGCTTTGTGTAGCATCTTGAGAGCCACACATTCATCATAGAAGAGTCCATCCACTTTCTCATTCACCTCCACAACCACACTTGCATGGAAGTTCTCTTTGGGCATGGTTTTGTGTTTGAATATGACCATGGCCGGCAGCTTTGACCCATCTGCGCAGCAGGCAAGGACCACAGTAAAGTGGGACTTTTCATGTCCTATGGTCATGATGGACACACTCTTCTCACCTTTATTCGACACACTTCTGGTCATCGGTAAATCGAACGTGAGTGGAACTTTATCCATATTTACGAGTTGTGCTGGCGAGATGTGGTGCTCCTGGACTTGGCGGGCGACGAATGCGCGGAAGTTGGCAACCTTCTCCTCAAAGTCCGCTGGCAGTTTCTGGCACATCGTGGTACGCGCCCTCAGAGACAGCTGGTTTCTTTGCATGAATCTGTAGCACCACGATGCACCGCCAGCGAACTCCAAGATCGCCACATCTTTGGCCAAAGCCACGGCGTGCAGCCGTAGCTGGACCGTGGAGACACCTCTCCCGGCCGCGCGCTGTTCCAGCACCTACTCTTTGACCCGCTGCTCCAACTGGGGCCATCGGGCCTTCTTCCCTCGGTTCGCCCTCTTTGATCGCTTCATGGTGGTCAGCGAGACCTCCGCCTTTCTCCACTTGCTAACACAGGCCTCGTTGACCCCAAAGTGACGACCCGCTGCTCTGTTGCTGTTTTCCGCAGCGAATTTGATCACCTGCAGCTTAAATTCGGCTGTGTACGATTTTCTTTTTGGCGGCATGTTTTCTTCTTTGTTCTCTAACTGTTCTCTCCCGGATGTTGGTTTCAATGTTTTCTCGTTGGTTCTCCTGCTCTCTCTCAGTGATTTGGCGGGGGTGATGGGTTTTATCTGAATACATGAATAACAGGATACGTCTCCAGGTACAGTCTGCAGGTAAACAGACTACAGGGCGCATTAGCGCCCATAGCGGCCAAAACTGGTACTGCACCATTTTTGGACAAAATGAAAAACGGCGAATCAGAGCCAAAAATGGGTCTAAAAATATGGGAAAAAATCCATAAATAACACGCTTCGGTGATAATACGCAGGACATTCAAATGAGCAAAAAAACTGTGTGTTATACACCGACAAATACGGTAGTTACCCGATCTGGTAAACATTTCTTAAAATCTTCTATTAATATCAGGTGTTTGAACTGTTCAAAATTAGTCACAGAACTAGCTGCGCACCATCGATTAAGGAGGATTTCTTTTTCTCTCATATAGTCAGCGTAAGTCTGACTCTCAAGTTTTCTTAACTTCGGAAACTTTTGTCAGTATGCTTTCGGAACTAAAGCCTCCCCCATAGCTCTACGTTTGGCCATACGCCACTCTACGCGCGCGTTCTGTGCGCAAGTGTTCACCCACACAACTCTGTGTTCGTTCTCGCGTTCATTCTCACGTTTTCGCTCCAAATTCTTGNCTGCATTCGGCCGTACGCCGCTCGACGCGCGCGTTCTGTGTGCACGCGTTCACTTTCACAGCTCTGCGTTCGTTCTCGCGTTTTCGCTCCAAATTCTTGAGCAGCCACAGCGCAGTGCGTTTGCTGATTGGTCATTTGCTGACACGCTGAAGAGTTTAAGAAGTATTAATGTTTTTCTGACTAAATGTTTATAAATTTTTATGTTAAGAATTAATGATTGATTCAACATTTGTGAGAAAAAACATTTTAGTTTAGTGTTAAGATGTTTCATTAAAGCCTTGAAGAGGGGGGGGGGTTGTGTGGCTTTGCTTCAAAGGTCCAGGGTTTCTTTGAAGGATAAGGGCCCAATCCTTCTCGAAAGACTGGTCTTTGATGGAATGAATGCATATCACCCATCTCACTTCAAGCCTGGCAGTTCTTCTGAAAGGGAGTTAGGCAAATAATGTGTTTTCCATGTATCTCACAGCCAAGTTTGTAAGATGTTGATGAGCACAGCTCAGCAATTAAGGGCAAACTGACCTTGTAGCTGATAGATGAAACAGAAAGCTTTTAGCTGTGCCTGGCACCGCTTTGAAAAACAAAGTTTGATTGAAAACGTGTTTGATAAGTGAGTGAAGTCATGTACTCCACGAAGGTATAAATTAAGAAGCGCTCGGATAAACATTCGAGAGTCTGCCGTGGTCCTGATCAGATGCTCGGCTGCGTTGATGTGTATCCCTGCCAAAAAACTGTAATGGCTCTCCCAGTTGTGTCAAGAGGTGAGGGATAATGATTATACGTCAATGCCTTGTTGTGTGTGTGGTTAGTACTGTAGCGAGATTTAAATAGACACATTTATCTTAGCAGGAAAACTGTTTGACTTGTATATCTGAAGAGATGTACAACTGTTTGTGTGTCTGAACATGTATGTTTTTACTTTTTTCTGTCACAAGACTTCTTTAATAAATATCCATTATTTTTTAATTGTCTGTTTGTTTTCTTCCAAACCAGTGAGTGTGCCCACCTTTCACGAATATTTCATAGAACACACGCCTACTGAATTGATTGACAGGTCGGGGGAGAAAAAAAAGTGAGCCGGCAGCTTCACACAGCTTCAGCCACTGTGGTGTTTCTGTGTTTATATCTTATTAAAAAGTTCAAAAAATTTTATTATTTTTTTAAAACAGGGAGCGCTGGTCCTGCAGCCCACCAGGAAATCTGTAGAACCTCGCGCAGCCACGTTGGACACGAGTTTAATTCGCTCTGGACAAATTCATTCATTTCCTCATCATTTCAGTCATGGATTCGGCGGAGAAGGAAGCGATCACTTGACTTTTGGCAAAAAAATAAAATAAAAGGCCAGATCAGGGATGAAGAAGGGGAATTTAATACATTTGTGTCACATACAAAACAGTCCGGCACCGGACAGTTTATTGTGAGACAACGCGTTTGCGTATGTGGTCGTAAAATTTGAGCTTTGCGCGTACATGGTACACTTGTGCCTCTGCGTACGGATGGCGTAGAGCGGCGTACGGATGGCGTAGAGCGGCGTATGGCCAAAACGCAGAGCTATGAAAGGGCCTTAACTCATAAGCCCGTAGGATAGCTTATTTTACTTTCACATAATCATTACTGTCAGCTATCGAAAGAGATGCATAAGCATCTTGAGCTTTTCCCGTTAATTTGCACTGTAATAATAATGGCCAGGCATGTTCAGGCCACTTAAAAGAGTGTGCAATTTTCTCAAATAGAACAAAATATCTGTCTATGTCACTCTCATTGAATGAAGGTACACATGATAGATTGTTACATCAAAGTTAGGCGGAGGTGGTTGAGAAGGATTAGATCCACTTTCTAGCTCCTTCATGCGTATTTTAGCATCCAACTCCATTTTTGGTGTGTCCATCTCCATTTTTCGTCATTTTTCAGAGCAGTTTGTTGCGCAAGCTCAACGGCCCTAACAGCAGCTTCATTTTCAAGCTCAGCTTTTCTTACGGCAGCTACAGCTTCTTCCTTCTTTGATTCTTCTTTTCTTCTGGCAGTCTCATTCTCCATTTCAGCTTTTCTTGCCTCAGCCTCCATCCGACGTAGTTCCAACTCTAATTCAAGTTCTTTTAAACAAACCTCTTTATCTACAGCATAAGAAGATGGAGTCCTCACAGGACTTTCTGCAATCATTTCAGCAGTAAAAACCCCAAGGCGAGCTAACCCTGCGATCAGTCCACTTTCTATCGCCTCCCTCCTAGTGCGTTTATCTACAGTGATCTCAGAGTGTTCTGCTACACACAATAACTTGCTATTTTGTGCAGTTAGCCAGAGCTTCAACTGTAGGTTCTTCCACAAAACTATCTAAATTGAACTCCATGTTCACAAACACAAGACAGTTGTTCGTTCAATTCACTGAATACAACAGTATTAAAATATCCGGACCGCAACTGTGAGCGCTCAACAAATCAACAGTTTTCAGAGTCAGAGAGTCTTTATTGTCATTTGCACCGCATGTGGTACATGTGATGAAAACGAGATTATGTACACAGGGTCCCAGTTACATCCAACAACAAATGCAAGAGAAAAACAGTAATAACATCTAGGATTAACTAAGAAAACATCAACTAGAAATACACTAAGCCCTAATGTAGTAGAAAAACATCATTATAAACAGCAGCACGAACATGAGTCTGTATGAGCAGATGGTCACAGATGAGCACAGCAACAAGAAAACAGATCAGCATCAGCATGATGTGATATTTTGCAGTGATTATTATTCCGTGTACGCCCCCTTCACATTCGTGTAGACTTGGTGAAGCGTTTTATTTCCTCTTGTTGCTGTGGAAACGTGCTGATTGAAGGTTGGGAGGGAGACCTGTAAATTCACGTGATTGAAGTCACCTGAAACAATGAAGAGCGCCTCTGGATATTTACACTGCAGTGAGCTGAGTAAGTCATGAATTTCTCCCTGGGCGTCATTAGCATTAGCATCAGGCGCTATGTAAATAACAGTGATAAGGATCACTGAGTAGTCACGGGGTAGATAATGAGGACGGCACCTTACTGTGATCGACTCCACAGCAGCTGAGCAAAGCCTATTGATAACAGCACAGTTCGAGCACCAATCTTTGTGCACATAAATACAAACACCGCCGCCTCGTGTTTTTCCCGTAGTCTCGGAGCACCGGTCCGTTCTGAAAAAGAGTCTGTCATCCAGCTCATAAACAGAGTCCGGTGTATCCTTAGAGATCCACGTTTCCGTGAGGCAGAGCACAGAGCACCTCCTCAACTCCTCCGACGCTGTTACTCTCAGACGGAGCAGATCCATTTTGTTGTCCAGCGAGCGGACGTTGGACAGAAAAAGAGCTGGCATCGGGGGTCTCCCGGTTTTAGCGTCTGCCCGCAGTCTCGCCATAATTCCTGCTCAGCAGCCCCGCTTCTGACCTCGGGAGCACCGCTTCCTTTTCTTTCCTTTGGAGCGTGAACCGGAGCGCATCTGCTTCCAGAAAGATGTCCTTAAGAGCTCCATTCTGCCGAGCTCTGATTTGAGTTCGTTGCTGATATCAGCTGTGCCCTGTGATAAATCCGTTCCGATTTCTAACCGTTCAGTTCGGCTATAATTCACCCGCAAAAAAACGCGCAGAGTCAGGTACAAAAACACTATTAAAATTACTAAAAACTAGGGATGAACCAGGAGCCCGTGAAGCTGCAGCCGATCTGAGCGCGGCCATCTTGGGTCTTTTCTGAGCTGATTCAACTCAACTAAGAGTGGAAACACCACTACAATATCTGATAGTATTTAGGCTATCAGACACACCAGAGAACTACAAAATATTTTTATTTATCAGCGGCTGGCTGTCAAAACAGACGTGTGGGAGGTCTAACAAGCAGAGTACAGCAGGTGCACAAAAAACACGCAGCTTACCACTACTTCAATTATTTCTTACCAAAACACAAACTAGCTCATATTAGTCATCATGTGACAAGCCCCCAATAAATATGTTACGACGGGAAACAGCCAAAACATATTCAATGGACACTGGACACAGAAGAAGTTTAACAAAATTTTTATTTAACTAAAACTAAGAGCGTCCAAGCCAGCGAGGTCCTCTCTGGTTTCTTCCACCTAGCTTGGAACGTCTTCTCCTGGTTTAACATCAACAGAAAATAAAAATTAAAGGAGAAAAGTTCAAACGAATGGAGGACTGGTGAGTTTGGCCAAAAAGAACAAAACGCCACCCAGGCAGACCCAACCCTGTACAGGGCCATCGTGTCTCCCCAAGCAACGATCTACCTTACCAAAAAGTCCCTAAACAAACAAAATACGAAAACTGGACTACCAACACTCACACAGTCAAAAGTACAACAAAAATGAAAAGAGAAAAAAGCAACAGTTCCCTCACTGTTGTCCCCAGCTGTCCTCCTCTTGGACAACTGTACAATCATTGCCCTCAGTGTCACCAATAATAGACTCAATTAAGCCTCACAGGCACAAACACATGGGTTCACCACCTGTGGGAGGGGCCAAAGGGGTCGGGTGCAATGTGAGATGGGTGGTGGCCGAGGGCGGGGACCCTGGCGGTCTGATCCTCGGCTACAGAAGCTGGCCATTGGGACATGGAATGTCACCTCTCTGGTGGGGAAGGAGCCTGAGCTAGTGTGTGAGGTTGAGAGGTTCCGACTAGAAATAGTCGGACTCACCTCAACGCATGGCTCTGGCTCTGGAACCAGTTTCCTTGAGAGGGGTTGGACACTCTTCCACTCTGGAGTTGCCCCTGGTGAGAGGCGCCGAGCAGGAGTGGGCATACTGGTTGCCCCCCATCTTGGTGCCTGTACGTTGGGGTTCACCCCGGTGAACGAGAGGGTAGCCTCCCTTCGCCTACGTGTGGGGGGACGGGCTCTGACTGTTGTTTGTGCCTATGCACCAAACGGCAGCTCAGACTACCCACCCTTTTTGGAGTCCTTGGAGGGGGTATTGGAGAGTGCGCCTCCTGGGGACTCCCTTGTTCTACTGGGGGACTTCAACGCTCACGTGGGCAATGACAGTGAGACCTGGAGGGGTGTGGTTGGGAGGAACGGCCCCCCTGATCTGAACCAGAGTGGTGTTCTGTTATTGGACTTCTGTGCTCGTCATGGATTGTCCATAACGAACACCATGTTTAAGCATAAGGGTGTCCATATGTGCTCTTGGCACCAGGACACCCTAGGTCGCAGTTCGATGATCGACTTTGTTGTCGTCTCATCTGATCTGCGGCCGCATGTCTTGGACACTCGGGTGAAGAGAGGGGCGGAGCTGTCAACTGACCACTACCTGGTGGTGAGTTGGCTCCGATGGTGGGGGAGGATGCCGGTCAGACCTGGCAGACCCAAACGTATTGTGAGGGTCTGCTGGGAACGTCTGGCAGAGTCTCCCGTAAGACGGAGCTTTAACTCCCACCTCCGGGAGAGCTTTGAACACGTTCCGAGGGAGGCGGGGGACATGGAGTCCGAGTGGGCCGTGTTCCGCGCCTCTATTGTCGAGGCAGCTTATCGGAGCTGTGGCCGCAAGGTTGTTGGTGCCTGTCGTGGTGGCAACCCTCGAACCCGGTGGTGGACACCGGCAGTGAGGGATGCTGTCAGGCTGAAGAAGGAGTCCTATTGGGCCTTTTTGGCTTGTGGGACCCCGGAAGCAGCTGATAGGTACCGGCAGTCCAAGCGGCATGCGGCTCGGGTGGTTGCTGAGGCAAAAACTCGGGCGTGGGAGGAGTTCGGAGAGGCCATGGAGAATGACTTCCGTACGGCTTCGAGGCGATTCTGGTCCACCATCCGGCGTCTCAGGGGGGGAAAGAGGTACGCGACCAACACCATTTATGGTGGGGGTGGCGTGCTGCTGACCTCAACTCGGGATGTTGTGAGTCGGTGGGCGGAATACTTCGAAGACCTCCTCAATCCTACTGGCACGTCTTCCACTGAGGAAGCGGAGCCTGGGGACTTTGGGTCGGGTTCTCCGATCTCTGGTGCTGAGGTCGCCGAGGTGGTTAAAAAGCTCCGCGGTGGCAAGGCTCCGGGGGTGGATGAGATTCGCCCGGAGTTCCTTAGGGCTCTGGATGTTGTAGGGTTGTGTTGGCTTACGCGACTCTGCAATATCGCGTGGACATCGGGGGCAGTTCCCTTGGATTGGCAGACTGGGGTGGTGGTTCCCCTATTCAAAAAGGGGGACCGTAGGGTGTGTTCCAACTATAGGGGGATCACACTCTTAAGCCTCCCTGGTAAGGTCTATTCAGGGGTTCTGGAGAGGAGGGTCCGTCGGATAGTCGAACCTCGGATTCAGGAGGAGCAGTGTGGTTTTCGTCCTGGTCGTGGAACACTAGACCAGCTCTACACCCTCAGCAGGGTCCTGGAGGGTGCGTGGGAGTTTGCCCAACCAGTTTACATGTGCTTTGTGGACTTGGAGAAGGCATTCGACCGCGTCCCTCGGGGGGTTCTGTGGGGGGTACTCCGGGAGTATGGGGTACCAGGCCCTTTGATAAGGGCTGTTAGGTCCCTGTACGACCGGTGTCAGAGCTTGGTCCGCATTGCCGGCAGTAAGTCAGGCTCGTTTCCGGTGAGAGTTGGACTCCGCCAAGGTTGCCCTTTGTCACCGATTCTGTTCATAACTTTTATGGACAGAATTTCTAGGCGCAGCCAAGGTGTTGAGAGGTTCCGTTTTGGTGACCTTAGAATCGCTTCTCTGTTTTTTGCAGATGATGTGGTCCTACTGGCTTCATCAGTTCGTGATTTACAACTTTCACTGGAGCGGTTTGCAGCCGAGTGTGATGCGGCCGGGATGAGGATCAGTTCCTCCAAATCCGAGGCCATGGTCTTGAGCCGGAAAAGGGTAGCATGCCCTCTCCGGGTCGGGGAGGAGGTCCTGCCCCAAGTGGAGGAGTTTAAGTATCTCGGGATCTTGTTCACGAATGAGGGAAAACTGGAGCGTGAGATCGATAGGCGGATAGGTGCAGCGTCCGCAGTGAAGCGGGCGCTGTACCGGTCTGTCGTGGTGAAGAGAGAGCTGAGTCAAAAGGCAAAGCTCTCAATTTACCGATCGATCTACGTTCCCACCCTCATCTATGGTCATGAGCTTTGGGTTATGACCGAAAGAACAAGATCTCGGATACAAGCGGCTGAAATGAGTTTTCTCCGCAGGGTGGCTGGACTCTCCCTTAGAGATAGGGTGAGAAGCTCAGTCATCCGGGAGGGACTCGGAGTAGAGCCGCTGCTTCTCCACATCGAGAGGAGCCAGTTGAGGTGGCTCGGGCATCTGGTTAGGATGCCTCCTGGACGCCTCCCTGGTGAGGTGTTCCGGGCATGTCCCACCGGGAGGAGACCCAGAGGAAGACCCAGGACGCGCTGGAGGGACTATGTTTCTCGGCTGGCCTGGGAACGCCTTGGGATTCCCCCGGAGGAGCTGCTCCAAGTGGCTGGGGAGAGGGAAGTCTGGGCCTCCCTACTTAGGCTGCTACCCCCGCGACCCGACCCCGGATAAGCGGAAGAAGATGGATGGATGGATGGATGGAGGCACAAACACAGGTACACACCTCCTAAGTCAAACTTGTTTCAGTCAGCACTTAAGGTGTCTTAACCTACACAAAACTCTACTTTAAAGCAGTTAGAGTCACTTCCAGAGCTCAAACAGCTCAACTACTACTCCCCCTGGAGCAAACTCACCAACAAGCAGAGAGGGTGGAGATCTTCCTGTGTCAGTACACCACACAGCTTTACAGCTGTCATTCAACACTTGGTTTGTTACCTTTAGTGTATCCTCAACATGTTCATATGAACCTCGGCTGATTTCTGGTGCTCTTTCCTACACCAGCCTTTTACTTGGTCCACAAGCCAAATCTTGTGTCAAGCTTCCACACTTGTTCCTAGCAAGTCTCCACAATGCTCAAAGCATTGCCTGAGAAATATAAAGGCAGGGCCTGCAAGTGAACACATGTGCTGCCTAATTAAGCTTGATTAGAAGACTGAAAAAAACAGGGTGCAGTCAGCTTAGACTATTTTTTAAACATATTTAAAAACCCTGGGGTACATAACATACTCACACTCGCGTATTTGGCGCAGGGTGATGGGATTTTGGCGGCTCTGAATACACAGATAATTGGACACGCCTACAGGTACGCCGGCAGCCGTCAACAGCCTAGAGGGCCTGATGGGTTTTCTCAAACCAAACCCTGCAGCAACATTTTACTAAAAAGGAATCACACACAAGTGACAAGAGTTAACAGTGGTATATTTAACTTTGCAAAGGGAACTTGTCTCCTAAGTCTGAGACAAGCCCGCATTGAACATTTCACAGTCAGCTTTTATACATGTCGGTAGTTGGTGGAAAACAGGTTAGACAATTATCACACAAAGATGTTTTTCGGTTCTGACTGAGAAAGAGAACGAACAGGTCTTAAAACAAAAGAGAACATTCTTATGAAACAAAGGAAACATTCTTTCGGTTCTTTGGTTTTGGTAAACAGTTTGTTGTGTAAGGAAAATACTTAAACAGGGAGTTAACACAGATTGATCTAGGTTTGCAGAAATAAGGTTTTTCAGAGTCAGAGTCAGAGAGTCTTTATTGTCATTTGCACCGCATGTGGTACATGTGATGAAAACGAGATTATGTACACGGGGTCCCAGTTACATCCAACAACAAATGCAAGAGAAAAACAGTAATGACATCTAGAATTAACTAAGAGAAACATCAACTAGTAATACACTAAGCCCTAATGTAGTGGGAAAACATCATTATAAACAGTAGCACGAACATGAGTTTTCATATTATATAAGTTTTTAGATGATAAACATTTGAATACTCTAACATCTCGACCCTCTTTATCATTTGAAAACTGTTTCATATTAAAGATGGATGGAATGAAAAAACCTCTGGGTCCAAACTTTTTAAAGGAAAACTTTTCCATCACCCCAGGCCCTCACTGGCGGCGGCCATTTTGCAACAATTTAGGCTCATCTTTTACAAGTTTTTGTGGGCAGTAGAGTAATAACTTTTAGAACTTATTTAAACACCTAAAAACTTTCTAACAAAAATAATTCAAAGAACTTGGAGAACAACAAAAATTTAAACTAAAAATAAACTTAAAGAAATCTAAAATAAAATAAAAATAGACTTAAAAGAAATTTTAAATTAAAATAATTTAAAAACTTAAAAAGCTTTAAACTAAAAATAAAGTGTTTAACCAGTAAAAGGTAACTTCTTTCACAAAAAAACTTTCTCTAACCAACTCTTAAAGTGTGAGAAATCAATTATTGAAACAATAACAGCAAGGAAAAAGCTCTTTTATGAGCTAGGTCTTTTATAGACCAAAAA
>JBBPBX010040773.1:16789-29203 GCA_038048925.1 Garcialebias charrua
AGCCAAGATGGTGTAGTGGTTAGGGCGTTTGACTTGGGACCCGAAGGACGCGGGTTCGCGTCCCGGCCACTACACACCTTGGGGTGTCTATGAGTGCACACCTATTTCTCCAGCTCCCCGAGCGCCTTCTATGGCTGCTCACTGCACCACCTGGTAGGTGGTTGGGTTAAATGCAGAGACGAATTTCGTCTGTGTATGGGAAACATACGCAGATGACAAGATTAGACAATTATTATTATTATTATTATTATTTAAATGCACGTTGGAGCGTGCCTTCCCGTTGTCACGTCAAGATGACGTTTTGCGGAAATGCGCAGATTTTTAGGGGCGTATCCCAGAGAAAAAAACTACCATAACTTGGAATAAAATTTTAATATATTTATAATTTATTTTGAAAAAACGAACAGAGCTCAATGATATATGTTCTGACAAATATTCAAATTTACAAAATCATGTCACAATCCCTTTAAAAGGTATTTGCTATTTTACGCTGGGTAACACCATTCTGGTATTGCTGCTAGGGGTGTGCGATATGGCTCAAAAATTCTACTGTATTGTGAGCATTATCACAATAATAAATTTCATGATATAACAAAAAAAACAGAAATCAAATTCATTTATTTGACTAAATTAACTTCACATGTTGCTCTGCAGTATTATATAAAATTTTAAAAACAACAAGGATTAATTTTACTGAAATTACTACTTTATTTAGTAAAGTACATGTATTCAGTATCCAAGTATAAAAATAAAAAAATAAAAATTATCTGTTATTTAGATTGAAAAAGTCTGCACAAAATATAGATCAACAAAAACCACCACAAAAACTAAAGTGCATGTGTAGTTTCCTAAAACAACTAAATAAAATGAAGCTTAAGATCTGTTGGGCATAAATGAAACATACAACAAAATATGTTGCCTTTAAATGAGCTAGAACTTGTAACAAGGTGATCAGCTGACCCTGAAGCTTGTTGGTGTTTCAGCTTCATCTATTCATGCAGGAATGATTCATTTTTCTGACTGATCTGTCTCTGATCACCTGCCTCTTGGTCCGTGGACCGACTGTGGAACTCAAGAGACAGTTGAGCCGTGCGTGTTTGTACCGACAGTTTAGAGCGAGGGAGACGCAGCACCGGCTGCTCAGAGCGGGGTGGGGGAGGGGAGACATTTGAGCTGTCTGTACCTGCAGTTTAGAGCAGGGGGGAGAGAAGCTGAGACGCGCGTTGTTTGTTTTTAGCATTTTAGCTAGCTAGTATTGCACGCAGACTGGTGGAGGGGAGGTGCGCAGTTCGGTTTGGTCGTTCGAAGCGCTCGGTTGTTAAGGGGGCGGGGCGCCCTGACGTATTACGTCATGAAATTAGCATATCATGAAATAACTTTTTGCTCGGGCAAGCTTTTTTTACCGGTATTACCGGGAACGATATGATATGGCCCAGCCCTAATTGCTGCACAGTTTTTTTGCGCAACAATGGTGGTGATCCTCTTACTATCTTGGCTTCTGAGAGACACTGACACTCTGAGAAGCTCTTTTTATACACAATCATGTTGTCAATTGACCTAATTAGTGTTAATTGGTCTTCCAGATGTTCGTTATATGCTCAATTTCCTTTTTCCAGCCACTTATTGCTACTTGTCCCAACTTTTTGGGGATTTGTTGACACTGTAAATTTTGAATCAACATATTTTTCCTTTAAAATGTTACATTTACTCAGATTAAACTTTTGATCTGTCATCTATGTTCTATTACGAATAAAATATTGACATTTGCCATCTCCACATCATTGCATTCAGTTTTTATTCACAATTTGTTTAGTGTCCCAACCTTTTTGGAATCCGGTTTGTTTAACCCAGGGTGAGCTAACCTCAAACAAACAAACAAGACAGCCATAATGATGGAGGTAGTGAAGCTCACGGCGTTACCCAGTTAATTTGGAGAAAAAAATTTGTCCTAAAGTGAAATTCAGTATGCATTGAAATTATAAATTTTACTTTACACAACTTATTAAACACTTTGTGCAAAATTTAGGGGACTCCGGTAGGGAAAAAACAAACGAACAAACAAAAAACCATTTTGTCTGTGTATACAGCTCTAGAGTGGCTGGACATGCATGTGAAGTACCAGGAGTTGAATACCAACATGCCAACCTGTGTTTTAGAGTCAGAGTCAGAGAGAGTCAGAGAGAATTTATTGTCATTTGCACCGCATGTAGTACATGTGTTGAAAACGAGATTATGTACACAGGGTCCCAGTTACATCCAACAACAAATGCAAGAGAAAAACAATAATAACATCTAGGATTAACTAAGAGAGACATCAGCTAGTAATACACTAAGCCCTAATGTAGTAGAAAAACATCATTATAAACAGCAGCACGAACATGAGTCATTATGAGCAGATGGTCACAGATGAACGCAGCAACAAGAAACAGATCAGTATCAACATGATGTGACATTTTGCAGTGTTTATTCTTATTATTTATTTATTCATGAGTCTGACAGCCTCAGGGTAGAAGCTGTTCCTCAGTCTAGTGGTTCTACATTTGATGCTCCTCAACCTCCGTCCCGAGGGGAGTGGTGCAAAGAGTGAGTGTGCTGGGTGAGTGAGGTCTTTCATGATGCAGGTGGCTCTTTTTCTGCATCTGGAGGTGTAAATGTCTGTGATGGTGGGGAGACTGACTCCCACAGACTTCTGTGCAGCCTTCACCACTCTCTGTAGAGCTTTCCTCTCTGCAACTGTGCAGCCTCCATGCCACACGTTGATGCTGGAGCACAGGACGCTCTCCACTGCACACCTGTAGAACGAGGTGAGGACTGAGCTTCTCAGACCAGCTCGTCTCAGCCGTCTGAGGAAGTAGAGTCTTTGATGTCCTTTCTTGATCAGGCTGGTGGTGTTATTGCTCCAGCTGAGGTTATCATTCAAGTGTACACCCAGGTACTTGTAGCTGGAGACCACCTCCACCGCAGATCCACCTATATACAGTGGGGTGTGGGTGTGTTTGTTCCTTCTGAAGTCCACAATCATCTCCTTCGTCTTCTTCACATTCATGTGAAGGTTGTTCTCTTTGCACCAGCTCTCCAGATGTTCCACCTCCTGTCTGTAGCTGGATTCATCATTATCTGTGATGCATCCCACCACAGCTGTATCATCTGCAAACTTAACAATATGACAGCCTGGATGTGTGGCTGTACAATCATATGTGAGCAGAGTGAACAGAAGAGGGCTCAGCACACATCCTTGAGGAGAGCCAGTGCTGAGGGTGATGGTGGAGGAGGAGAAGTTGTGGATCTTCACGGACTGTGGTCTGTTTGTTAAGAAGTCTAGTACCCAGTTACAGATGGAGGGGCTTAGTCCAAGTGTGGATAGTTTGTCTATCAGAGTTTGGGGGATCATGGTGTTGAAAGCAGATGTGAAGTCCACAAAGAGCAGACGCACGTATGAGTCCTTCTGATCCAGGTGGGTGAGAGCAGTGTGGACCACAGAGGAGATGGCGTCCTCTGTTGATCGGTTCTCGCGGTATGCATATTGATGAGGGTCCTCGCTGATGTTGACGGTTGTCTTGATGTGGGACATGACCAGTTTCTCAAAACATTTAGCGACTATCGGGGTGAGAGCCACCGGTCTATAGTCATTCAGACCAGTCACTGTGGAGCTTTTTGGGACTGGGATGATGGTGGCAGTCTTCAGGCAGGTGGGAACTGACTCCAGTGAAAGTGAGGTGGTGAAGACGTCAGCCAGCACCTCACAGAGCTGGTCCGCACATTCCTTCAGAACTTTCCCTGGGATGTTACCATACCATACCATACCATTTTATTTATAAAGCACTTTAAACAGGAACAAGTCCACACCAAAGTGCTGGACAAACAAACACGCAACAGGCAACACAGACAATGAAGTACAACACGAAAAACATAAAAACATTGCAGATCATAAATCAAACGATCCAATACAAATCAGCTGGCATTGAAAGCAATGGAGTAGTAGTGAGTTTTTAATAGGGGTGAACGATTAATCGCATTTGCGATTATCTCGCGATATGTTAAAACGCGATTCTCTAATCGCACGGGCTGCGATTTGACTGGTCACGTGACTTGGTAGTGAACCGCTCTGGCTGCGCGCAGCTCTGAATGGCGCAAGGAGGAGACTGCGCTCCAACACTGTTGCTTCAGGCTCGACAGAAGTCATAAAAGTTATAAATTCAGGTAAGTTAGCTTGTGTAAACGTGAATCTGAGCTTAGAGGCTGAAACACCGAGACCGCGAGCTGGTCACGTGACTTAGTAGTGGCCGCGCCGAGCAGCAGGAGCTCAGCTGAGCGAGCAAAACAGAGCAGGGTGGAGGAGGAGACTGTGCTCCAACATTGTTGCTTCAGGCTCGACAGAAGTCATAAAAGTTATAAATTCAGGTAAGTTAGCTCATTTAAACGTGTATCTGAGCTTAGACGCTGAGACACCGAGACTGAGCGCGAGCTGGTCATGTGACCGCCGGGTCTGTTTTGACGGTGCCCGGTTAGCAGCTAGCTCAGCAAGCTAAAGTTCTTCGTGAAAAAGCTCATTAATTATCTGATTTAAAAAAAAACAGCTGTGTCGTTAGTGATATGAATTAATACAGAACCAGTAAAACACACGTTTTGCGCAAGCTGTTTTTTTTTAACTAGTGGTGTTGTTGTTAGCTTAGCTTTAGCATAGCTATTTAGATGAGGTGATGCATTTTCTCATTACGTGTATTACCAAACCTGGTCGTGATGTCACGACTATTATATTATCCTTATTGTCCGTTTTAAATAAAAATGTTAATTATTATGTTCAGTAATGTGAAGCTATTTAGTTATCACGTTTTGCATTCTCTTAACATTGATAAACTGGGAAAAGCTAAAACCTCTCTACAGTACATTGTTTTTAACTAACAAGATTTTTCAGGTCCTCAATTTTTGCACAAGTGAGAGGTGAGGATGTGAATGTGTGCATTTATTTTTTATTTTTTATTACAGGACATGTACTAAAGGATGGCAGTGTCTCTCCCACAGTTGGAAGAAGAGGGATCTCAAACTTTCTGGACACAGCCTCATCACTGAATGTCCAACAAGATGGGGATCCAAAGGATTGCCAGGATGCTAGAGCAGCTTAAAACCATTTCAGGTGCTGTCAGGTGACTGTTATGCACACTCCCTTATCCTAACCTGGCAACCTGAGGTGTTGGAGTCTGTTCACAAGGCTCTGCATCTTGCTGTTACTGACTGACTACAGTACATGTTTACATTATTGTTCCAAGAGTTGTTCTTTTTTTTTTTTTTTTTTTTACATCTACAGTAAAAGATTTAATAAGAACAGATACTAGTTTATTTAGTGTTCACTGAGTTTGAATTCCCTGAACGAGTTGGTTAAAGCAGATTCTCTGTTTTTTCCACTTTATTTTAGATGTTACTGGCTGGAAAGCAGTAAGTTTAAAAAAAATTTATATCTAATTTTTTACATTTATTTATTAACTGTCATGTGAAGTTCAGACAGTAGTTAGGACATTCACTTAACTTGTTTACTATTGTGTTTATGAAACAAGAAAAAATAGAAATGGTGAAAAGAAAAGGCATAGATTTGTTTGCTTTATTGTAATCTCTGCTTTAAATAAATCTGACATTGTTTATTATAAAACAGATTAATTTATTGCTTCTGTTTGTTGAAAAATACTTGAGAATTTATTTTAAAAAAATAATCGCATTTTAAATCGCAATCGCAATTAATAGAAAAATAATCGCAATTAGATTATTTTCCAAAATCGTTCAGCCCTAGTTTTTAACCGGGATTTGAAAACCGAGAGGGAGGGGGCCTGTTTGATGAGCAGCGGTAACTCGTTCCAGAGTCTTGGGCCTGCTACAGAGAACGCCCTGTCACCCCTGCGCTTAAGGCGAGTTTCTGGAACTATTAAGAGTACCTGATCCTCTGACCTCAAAGCACGTGGAGGGACATATGGGTGTATCAGATCCGAGAGATAGGCGGGGGCGAGACTGTTCAGCGATTTGTAGACATACATGAGAATTTTGAATTGGATTCGAAGATGAACCGGTAGCCAGTGAAGGGAGGCCAAGACTGGTGTAATGTGCTCTCTTTTGCGTGTGCTGGTTAAAAATCGGGCAGCTGCGTTCTGAACCAGTTGTAATCGTGCAATGGTGGCTTGACTGACGCCAAACAGAAGTGAATTGCAGTAATCAAGCCTAGATGTAATGAATGCGTGAATCACTGTCTCCAGGTGCTTTTTGGATAATATGGGCTTCAGCTTAGACAGACGCCTCAGCTGGAAAAAACAGGATTTGACGATCATGTTTACATGACTGTTGACAGATTGATCATGTTGAAGTGATTCCATGGAGATCGATGTTGTCTGGACCCGTAGCTTTATGAGGGTTGATCCTTCTGAGACTACCTCTCACTTCTGCTGCGGTCACTTTGAGGTGCTCCTCGTCTGGTGATGAGGTGAGTCTGGTGCTAGCTGGTCTGTTTGGATCTTCAAAACGTGCATAAAACTTATTGAGGGCATCAGGCAGGGATGGGTCCCTGGGGCATTGTTTGCTTTTGCCCTTGTAGTCTGTTAAGCATTTGATGCCCTGCCACATGCTCCGTGGATCATGTGAGATGAACTGACCCTCGATCCTCTGTGCATACGCGGCTTTGGCCTTCTTTATGCCATCATCCAGTTCTCTCCTGCACTTTCTCAACTCCTCAGTATCTCTAGACTTGAATGCAGTGTCCCTGGCTGCCAGCAGGGTGCGGACATCCTTATTTAGCCAGGGTTTTTGATTGGGGTAAAATTTAACATACTTTCTTATGGATACATTTTCAGCACATGTACTGATGTAACCCAGGACTGAGGAAGCATAAAGTTCCAGGTCAACTGAACTTCCATTCGTAGCTGCCTCTTTGAAGACAGACCAGTTTGTGTTTTCAAAGCAGTCTCTCAGCATGGGGGTACTATCTTGGCGCCACAATGTGATCTCTCTTTGTTCCGGCTTGGAACGTCTGAGTGGGGGTAGCTGTCTAGGGACCAATAACAGGGAGCGATGGTCGGAAGCCCCGAGCGGTGGGCGTGGCTTCGCCGTGTACGCCCCCTTCACATTCGTGAAGACTTGGTCTAGCGTCTTATTTCCTCGTGTTGCTGTGAAAACGTGCTGATTGAAGGTTGGAAGGATGACACGTAAATCCACATGATTGAAGTCCCCGGAGACAATGAAAAACCCCTCAGGATATTTACACTGCAGCGAGGTGAGTAAGTCATGAATTTCTCCCTGGGCGTCGTTGGCATTAGCATCGGGTGCTATGTAAACAGCGCTTATTATTATCGCTGAATAGTCGCGGGGGAGGTAATGTGGACGACATCTTATTGTTAAAAGCTCCACAGCAGCTGAGCAGATCCTGCTGATAACGGCACAGTTCGTGCACCAGTCTTTGTTAACGTAAATGCAGACGCCACCGCCTCGTGCTTTCCCCGTAGTCTCGATGCACCGGTCCGTTCTGAAAAATAGCCTATTATCCAACTCATAAACAGAGTCAGGAGTGTCCTCATTGATCCACGTTTCCGTGAGGCAAAGCACCGAGCATCTCCTCATCTCCTCCGACGTTGTTACTCTCAGACGAAGCAAATCCATCTTGTTGTCCAGCGAGCGCACGTTGGACAGAAAAAGAGCCGGCATCGGGGGTCTCCCGGTTTTAGCGTCTGCCCGCAGTCTCGTCATAATTCCTGCTCGACAGCCACGCTTTTTCCCTCGAGAGCACCGTTTCCTCTTCTTTCCTCCGGAGCGCATCTGCTTCCAGAAAGATGATCTTAGCAGATCCAATCTTCCGAGCTCTGATTTGAGTTCGTTGCTGATTTCAGCTGTGCCTTGTGGTAAATCCGCTCCAATTCTTAACAGCTCAGTTCGGCTATAATTCACCCGCAAAAAACGCGCAGAGTCAGGTACAAAAACACTATTAAAACTACTAAAAACTGGGGATGTTCTGGGAGCCCATGAAGATGCGGCTGGTCTGAGCGCGGCCATCTTGCCACAGGTTTTACAGGTGGAGACAAGCAATGATGCCCACCTGAACATAAAATTTGTTCATGTGAGGAAAGATCGAGATGAGGCTCGGCTGTATGCTATGGTTCCATTTTGGGGGCCAAGATTCATTCATTCATTCAACCTTTATTTATACAGGCTAGCCTCGTTGAGTCACGGGGACTCATTTACAAGAGGGACCTGTCTCACTCACACCAAACAACCATCCACTCTCACACTCACACCTAGGGTCAATTTAGAGTCACCAATCAGCCTAACAAGCATGTTTTTTGGTCTGTGGGAGGAAACCGGAGTACCCGGAGGAAACCCACGCATGCACGGGGAGAACATGCAAACTCCACCCAGAAAGGCCCCGGACCGGGATGATGTAGAGGCAGGGAAGCCGACCTGGAACTCAAAAGTTCCAGGTTCGATCCCAAGTCATTGCACATCTTGTGGTGTCTCTGAACAGTACACCTTATCCCCTGCTCCACAGGTGTTTTCAAAAGCTGCCCACTGCACCACTTGGTGGTGGACTGGTTAAATGCAGAGATCCAATTTCGCCATTGTATGAGAACATACAATGATGACAATACATAACACATTATTAATTTGACTGTTAATGGAAACAATGTTCCCTCGCCCGGACGCGGGTCACCGGGGCCCCACTCTGGAGCCAGGCCCGGAGGAGGGGCACGTTGGCGAGCGCCTGGTGGCCGGGCTTTTACCCATGGAGCTCGGCCGGGCACAGCCCGAAGAGGAGACGTGGGTCCCCCTTCCCATGGGCTCACCACCTGTGAGAGGGGCCAAAGGGGTCGGGTGCATTGTGGAATGGGTGGTGGCCGAGGGCGGGGACCCTGGCGGTCTGATCCTCGGCTACAGAAGCTGGCCATTGGGACATGGAATGTCACCTCTCTGGTGGGGAAGGAGCCTGAGCTAGTGTGTGAGGTTGAGAGGTTCCGGCTAGCAATAGTCGGACTCACCTCAACGCATGGCTCTGGCTCTGGAACCAGTTTCCTTGAGAGGGGTTGGACACTCTTCCACTCTGGAGTTGCCCCTGGTGAGAGGCGCCGAGCAGGAGTGGGCATACTTGTTGCCCCCCATCTTGGTGCCTGTACGTTGGGGTTCACCCCGGTGAACGAGAGGGTAGCCTCCCTTCGCCTACGTGTGGGGGGACGGGCTCTGACTGTTGTTTGTGCCTATGCGCCAAACGGCAGCGCAGATTACCCACCCTTTTTGGAGTCCTTGGAGGGGGTATTGGAGGGTGCGCCTCCTGGGGACTCCCTTGTTCTGCTGGGGGACTTCAACGCTCACGTGGGCAATGACAGTGAGACCTGGAGGGGTGTGGTTGGGAGGAACGGCCCCCCTGATCTGAACCCGAGTGGTGTTTTGTTGTTGGACTTCTGTGCTCGTCATGGATTGTCCATAACGAACACCATGTTCAGGCATAAGGGTGTACATATGTGCTCTTGGCACCAGGACACCCTAGGTCGCAGTTCGATGATCGACTTTGTTGTCGTCTCATCTGATCTGCGGCCGCATGTCCTGGACACTCGGGTGAAGAGAGGGGCGGAGCTGTCAACTGACCACTACCTGGTGGTGAGTTGGCTCCGATGGTGGGGGAGGATGCCGGTCAGACCTGGCAGACCCAAACGTATTGTGAGGGTCTGCTGGGAACATCTGGCAGAGTCTCCCGTAAGACGGAGCTTTAACTCCCACCTCCGGGAGAGCTTTGAACACGTTCCGAGGGAGGCGGGGGACATTGAGCCCGAGTGGACCATGTTTCGCGCCTCTATTGTCGAGGCAGCTTATCGGAGTTGTGGCCGCAAGGTTGTTGGTGCCTGTCGTGGTGGCAACCCTCGAACCCGGTGGTGGACACCGGCGGTGAGGGATGCTGTCAAGCTGAAGAAGGAGTCCTATTGGGCCTTTTTGGCCTGTGGGACCCCGGAAGCAGCAGATAGGTACCGGCAGTCCAAGCGGCATGCGGCTCGGGTGGTTGCTGAGGCAAAAACTCGGGCGTGGGAGGAGTTCGGAGAGGCCATGGAGAATGACTTCCGTACGGCTTCGAGGCGATTCTGGTCCACCATCCGGCGTCTCAGGGGGGGAAAGCGGTACGCGACCAACACCATTTATGGTGGGGATGGCGTGCTGTTGACCTCAACTCGGGATGTTGTGAGTCGGTGGGCGGAATACTTCGAAGACCTCCTCAATCCTACTGGCACGTCTTCCACTGAGGAAGCGGAGCCTGGGGACTTTGGGTCGGGCTCTCCAATCTCTGGTGCTGAGGTCGCCGAGGTGGTTAAAAAGCTCCGCGGTGGCAAGGCTCCGGGGGTGGATGAGATTCGTCCTGAGTTCCTTAGGGCTCTGGATGTTGTGGGGTTGTGTTGGCTTACGCGACTCTGCAATATCGCGTGGACATCGGGGGCAGTTCCCTTGGATTGGCAGACTGGGGTGGTGGTTCCCCTATTCAAAAAGGGGGACCGTAGGGTGTGTTCCAACTATAGGGGGATCACACTCTTAAGCCTCCCTGGTAAGGTCTATTCAGGGGTTCTGGAGAGGAGGGTCCGTCGGATAGTCGAACCTCGGATTCAGGAGGAGCAGTGTGGTTTTCGTCCTGGTCGTGGAACACTGGACCAGCTCTACACCCTCAGCAGGGTCCTGGAGGGTGCGTGGGAGTTTGCCCAACCAGTTTACATGTGCTTTGTGGACTTGGAAAAGGCATTCGACCGCGTCCCTCGGGGGGTTCTGTGGGGGGTACTCCGGGAGTATGGGGTACCAGGCCCTTTGATATGGGCTGTTAGGTCCCTGTACGACCGGTGTCAGAGCTTGGTCCGCATCGCTGGCAGTAAGTCGGGCTCGTTTCCGGTGAGAGTTGGACTCCGCCAAGGTTGCCCTTTGTCACCGATTCTGTTCATAACTTTTATGGACAGAATTTCTAGGCGCAGCCAAGGTGTTGAGAGGATCCGTTTTGGTGGCCTTAGAATCTCTTCTCTGTTTTTTGCAGATGATGTGGTCCTATTGGCTTCATCAGTTCGTGATCTACAGCTTTCGCTGGAGCGGTTTGCAGCTGAATGTGATGCGGCCGGGATGAGGATCAGTTCCTCCAAATCCGAGGCCATGGTCTTGAGCCGGAAAAGGGTAGCATGCCTTCTCCAGGTCGGGGAGGAGGTCCTGCCCCAAGTGGAGGAGTTTAAGTATCTCGGGGTCTTGTTCACGAATGAGGGAAAACTGGAGCGTGAGATCGATAGGCGGATAGGTGCAGCGTCCGCAGTGAAGCGGGCGCTGTACCGGTCTGTCGTGGTGAAGAGAGAGCTGAGTCAAAAGGCAAAGCTCTCAATTTACCGATCGATCTACGTTCCTACCCTCATCTATGGTCATGAGCTCTGGGTTATGACCGAAAGAACGAGATCTCGGATACAAGCGGCTGAAATGAGTTTTCTCCGCAGGGTGTCTGGACTCTCCCTTAGAGATAGGGTGAGAAGCTCAGTCATCCGGGAGGGACTCGGAGTAGAGCCGCTGCTTCTCCACATCGAGAGGAGCCAGTTGAGGTGGCTCGGGCATCTGGTTAGGATGCCTCCTGGACGCCTCCCTGGTGAGGTGTTCCGGGCATGTCCCACCGGGAGGAGACCCAGAGGAAGACCCAGGACACGCTGGAGGGACTATGTTTCTCGGCTGGCCTGGGAACGCCTTGGGATTCCCCCAGAGGAGCTGCTCCAAGTGGCTGGGGAGAGGGAAGTCTGGGCCTCCCTACTTAGGCTGCTACCCCCGCGACCCGACCCCGGATAAGCGGAAGAAAATGGATGGATGGATGGATGGATTATTAATTTTATTATAATAGGTGAGGGGGAGAGAGGTATATCGTGGACTATGAAAGTTGTGTGCGAAAACAAACCTCCTGCCACCATGGGATCACGTGTCAACTGCCCATCTTCCATGTGGAGGCCTTAACTCCGCTCTGTGACTTCCTCCCTTGCCAGTTCAAAGGTGTCACGGAAGTGAATCAACTTTTACCCTCCATTTTGCCTCAATCACTTCACACATGATACAACATTAGGGGGGCTGTGGTAGTTTGGTGGTCAGTGCCGCGGTCTCGCAATCCTGAGGTTGCGAGTTTGCACCCTGATTACGTCAGGAAGGGCATCCAGTGGAAAACAAATTGCCAAATCGTTCATGCGAGTTTGCCCCTGAAAAAGGGAGCAGCTGAAAGAAACTTAGTTTTACTTCACACATGACACCAAGGTGGAAAGAAGTCATTTCAACTTGAAAGTACTGTCTGATTTAAAAAGTTGAGCTGCTTGAAAAGCTCAAACTTGTAGTAGGAACACGTGATGTTTTATTTTTTACAGTAGTGACTGCATTGGTTGTTTAAACTGATAAAGCACAAGGCTTTGAAGA
>JBBPBX010040774.1:14204-29201 GCA_038048925.1 Garcialebias charrua
ATACTGCATTTGAATCGCACCAGAGTTTACTTCATCCGAACCAAGACCAAGGTTGACCAGAATTTGCTTTTTGGTTCGCATCAGAGTTCGATTGTGCCAAATGACCTCCCCAAATGAACCAGACTTTCTAGGCAAACGGACTAGAGTTAGATTAAAGCGGACTAAGCAGCACTGGTGTGAATGCACCCTAAATGAAACACCATCAATCAGCTATAGCAACAATAAGTTGCATTATTTTAGAACCTAAATGCCAGCAGTTTGCTTTTTGTGTAAACAGATAAAGGACATTATTAAAACGTGAAACATCTTACCAATAAATTCAAAAAAGTTCAAGACAAAAGCAACAATTGGACTTTATTTGTAACAGAAGATGTTGTGCTTCTCATCCGAGGAGCTTTCTAAATTCAAAGACCAAAGAGTGTGGCATTCAAGAGCTAAGCTAGATGCATATGCAGATTGCCCTTTCATGCCTCACAAAGGGGTTCTTAAAGGGGACCACACATACAAAATTCACTTTTTAATGTTTTTTTTACTGAACTTTGGGTATGTACTTCATAAAAAAACAGTCCTAGTGCTAAAAAAATGCACCCAGTGGTTTATTTACTCTAAGTATATTTATTTATCTTTGATAGAAACACTCCGATTGCACTTCCTGCGGTTTGTGACGTCACAAACCGTAGCCACAACCCACACCAAACCTGAGTCCAGCCCCTCAACTAGCAACCCCTGGTGCGGCTCAACCCACTTCAGTATAAAAAACGTCACCGTTGCCGAGCAGTTTTGGAGCTGACCTGGCGGTCATTTATTTATTTATTCATTTATTTAGCCCCCGGGGGGGCTATGGGCTCAGCCCTGCTCCAGCCAGCAGCACATCTTGAGTAAAACCATAATGTTTTATTACCTTGTTTGAATGAACTCTGTCTCGTTGAAACTGTGCACACACACTCTCGCGGTTTGGACTTGTTTCTTATATGATGAAGGACTGCTTTTGCACAACTGTCAGTTTGGTTGAGCGGTTACGACACTTGAACGCCACGCAGGAGAGCGGAGTTCGCATCCTGTCAACGGCATCTTTTTTTCCCCCTTTTTTTTAAAGCCTTTTGTTTCGGTGAAATCGGGGTGAGACTAGATATATACATCGACATAATAATACTTTATAATTGTTATTTTTACGTTTTAGTTCAATTTTTTGTGTAATAGCGATCGCTCCCAACGCGCAGCCGGCAGAAAACTGTGCACACACAACACTCTCTCGCGGGGCGACAGTCTGTACCATCAAGCACCACTGATCGATATATTTTCAGATTAGCAACTTATTTATTTTAATAATACCTTTCACTTCATCAAAATCTAATCAAAACTCCAGCGTTCTAAAAGTAGGTGGTTGTATGTATTTCTTATACGATGAAGGACTGCTGTTGTTCAACTGAACCTGTAGGTCAGTGAGTTAATACACTGGTGTCGCACCCAAATGACCGGGGTTCGCGTCCCGGCCACGGCATCTTTTTTTTCTTTTTCTTTCGGAGAGATCGGGCTGCAGTTAGCTGCTGGCTTTTGAGGACAGTGTGGGTCCGGTCCGGTCAGAGGTTAGGTTGCCTCATACGGATAAATTAACTGGAAACACTCTGTGAAGTTTGCGTTTGTCTGGATTGGATGTGCAACCGTGGACCAAAGCGCCGCATGCAACTAGCAGGAGCTACGCGGGCTGTTTGTTACCGAAGGAGGAGGAAGAGCTCGGATTCGGGAGGGCATGATAATAGGAGCAGCTAATGGCGGCGCACACAAACAGCTTTCAGTAAGTTATCTTTTAAGCTAGCACTAACAGTAAGTAAAACGAGTAATAAAAAAAGGCTAATTTTAAAACAACAACAGATTTGAGATACTGGCAGTTACAGAGGGCGGAGACAGAGTTTTGACGGGCGTGGACTTCAGAGCTCATTATCATAAACAGCTCGTTTAGAACGGAAGTTAGAAATGGCAGAATTAAAAAGGGTATAATTTATTATCTAAGAATTATTTTTTGTATTAAATTGAATGAACGGGGTCTGGATAGCACACAGACATACCATAAAAATTTAAAAAAACAATATGTGGTCCCCTTTAAGGTCTTTGTTAGTTTGATTTCAGACAACTTGAAGCTTTCACCAACAAACTCAACTATAATGCAATATTTGGTTGTATTTTGTCAGTCTTCTACATACATTGTTGCTACACATTTCTATGAAAGTAACAGGTGCGCAATTTCAGAATACGATGCAACCACTGAACATTTACGGGGGAAACATTCATGTGTAAAATTTACGAAGGTGTATTTCAGTTGGTGTTTGTGTCTTTTGGTGGAATTTAAAGACCCCTGACACCTGTTCCTACCCCTCACCACCTCCTTTATTCAGCCAACCAAAAACACACACCCTCGTGTAAACAGGAAAGGAGTTACGTGAGCAAAAATGCCAAATGTCTCCTTTGGGAAACGAAGCATGGTTTATGTTTCTGGGCTTCTTGACAAGCAGCATTCAACTGATAAGCCATTTCCTTTTACACATTAATGTAAATAACTGGTTTAATTTTGTGTAAGAGCTTGTAATCTGAAATTCAATTGACTAAAAACACATCTTGGATTAAAAAAATGCAGAAAGGACTAGTTGTGTGAATGTTTACGAAGCATTCACTCTATTGTGATCCATTTTTTTTCCGTGCATTTTTTGGCATTGTTCTCGTTCCACAATTTTTGTGCCATTTCAACAAATCATAGATCAAAGCGTTCAGCTTGTTCAGGAGAAGGGTGCTATGATTTTTGGTATTGGTGCAACTTTAGCTTTTTGAAATATTTAGCCTTTTCTGCCATGTTTTTCCTCATAGAAAATGAATTGAGCTCATTTTATATCCTTCAAATCTTTAGATCTGTTTACAACCTTTTCACTGCTCCTTCCACATTTTGTTCTGGTTTTGCGTCCTTTTTTCAGCTACTTTCAGCAAATTTCAGCTGTTTCTTTAGCTGTTTTGTACTCCTTTCAGGTTCGTTCTGCTAACTACAACCTTTTTGTGATTTTTCAAACTTTTTTCTGCTAATTTCAGCTTGTTATGCTCCTTTCAGCTTCTCTCTGTAAGTTGCAGCATTTTCATTCATTCATTCATTCAACCTTTATTTAGTCAGGTAAATCTTTTGAACCTCATGGGCTCATTTACGAAAGCGACCTGCTAAAACTAAAGAACAATGAACAGCAATGGTAGAATTTCCTTAAACAATAAACAAACCAACAATAAACAATATAAAAAACAAAAAAGAGAAGGAAAAAAACAATTTTTTTTTTTTTTTTTTTTAAACAAAGTATCAAAAAACTAGCAAAACATTATAAGGTAGACGTATAAAATCAAAGACAGGAACAAAATTTTCAGCTATTTTAGCTACTATTTAGCTGTTTTAATGCTAATTTTAGCTTTTTCAGCTAATTGCACATTTTTTGCACTCATTTCAGCTTTTTTTTACAGCCTAATACAGCTAAAATGTGCTCTTTCCACTTCCTTCTGGTAATTTCAATTTCTTTCAGAGTTTTAGCTACTTTTCAACTGTTTCTTTTTTTTGTGCTAATTTCAGCATTTTTCAGAGAATTTCCACTTTTCTGCACTGATTTCGGATTATTTCAGCCTAATTGAGTAAACATTTGTCCTCTGCTCTCTTCTGCTAATTTAAGCTTGTTCTATCTGTTCAGCTAACATTTTAGCTTTTTAGCTTTTTTTTGTTGTTGTTGCTGTTTTCAGATAAATTCAAGCTTTTGTGGTGATTTATGCTACTTTCAGCCCAATAAACTTCTTTCTGATAATATAAGCTTGTTATGGTCCTTTCAGATAGTTTCAGCTCGTTCTGCTATTTCAACTATTATTTAGCTGTTTTATGCGAATTTTAGCTTTTTCAGCTAATTCCACATATTTAAATAAAGGTTGAATGAATGAATGAATTTAGCTCATTTCAGCTCTTTCTGCCTTTCAGCTTATGTTCAGCTATTTTTTTAGAATTTCAGCAGTTTTTAGCTAATTTCAAACATTGCATGCTCATTTCTTCTTATTTAAACCCAATTTAGCAAATACAGCGAACCCCCGACCTACGACTCCACCGACCTGCGAACCACGGGACCTACGAACGAGCCAAAGTAGAAGAATGCCATCGACGTACGGCAGAAAATACGTGACCTACGAACGAGCCCCATTACAAGTATATAATCGAGCTACGGCGTAACTGCGTCACACACGGCAATCGGCGAGGTGGGGGAGGGGATTGCCCCTTGGCTGTTGTTAGTTGGGCATGGGCGTGACACTGCGCATGACAGTGGAAAAGTAAATGCTCCCAACATTCATTGTTGAGCAATGGCTAAGCAGTTCCATCAGATGCAGGTTTGATCATGAGAAAAACATCTGTCTACCTACACTTCAGTCAAAGTAAGG
This sequence comes from Garcialebias charrua, assembly GCA_038048925.1. Taxonomy (NCBI): domain Eukaryota; kingdom Metazoa; phylum Chordata; class Actinopteri; order Cyprinodontiformes; family Rivulidae; genus Garcialebias; species Garcialebias charrua. Next base: position 18,645 of record JBBPBX010040774.1, read on the forward strand.
CAATTTTGTTTCATTTTTCTGCTGCTTCTAGCTTTTTCTGAGTTCATGGACTTCTTTCTCATGCACATGGACACTCATCAACGCACTGGTTTCAAAAACATGATGGTTGCAACATGTTTCTGATAGATGTGATGCTGCTGATGGATTTATGGATTCATGTGTGATTGTTGACATCATTTTGCTGATGTGAGTCCCTGATTTGCTGCTGTTCTGATGTTAAAAGCTGCACTTTGAGAAGTGTTCATGTGTGATTGTTGACATCATTTTGCTGATGTGAGTCCCTGATTTGCTGCTGTTCTGATGTTAAAAGCTGCACTTTGAGAAGTGTTCATGTGTGATTGTTGACATCATTTTGCTGATGTGAGTCCCTGATTTGCTGCTGTTCTGATGTTAAAAGCTGCACTTTGAGAAGTGTTCATGTGTGATTGTTGACATCATTTTGCTGATGTGATTTCCAGCTGATTTCCTGCAGTTCTGATGTGAAGTTACTGATGTACAGTTACTGTGTGTGTTTATGGATGCATGTGTGGTGTAATGGTTTAGATAAGTGTTTGTAAATAAAGTTCTGTGCATGTTTATGGCCCAGTATGTCAGTCTCATGCTGTTAAATGTGTGCGCGGCGCACCGTTAGCGGTATTTCCGCGACCTACGAACGGAATAACGACCTACGAACGGGATGCAATTTTCACCCCCTACCTACGACAGGATCGAGCTGCGAACGGTTCTTAGGTCCCGAACTCGTTCGTAGGTCGGGGGTTACCTGTATGTGTTCTTTCTGCTTGCTTCCGCTAATTTAGACTTGTTCTTCAATTTCAGTTATATGTCAGTATTTTTAGCTAATTTTAGCTTTTTAGCACGTTCTTCTGCAGTAGGCATTCACACTGCATTTTTTAAGAAAATGCAGTTTCTCTAGTTACTGTTGACGGGCTATCTTCCAGGTGAAATAAAGTACAAGTTCCACTGTTTTACTGCACTGTACAGGAGTGGATATTTGAAGCATCAAAAGCTTCATGCATAAATCATGTGACAGCAAAGGTAAATGTCACACAAACATGCGCACAAAGAAATCTGTCCAAGCATTAACAGGTTATCACTTCCTCCTAGAACCCATAAATCAAACGCAAAAAACATCCGAGACACATTTCAGGATTTCCACAAATGCACTGACACCATTGTTATTTCCAGACCAGTCCGACAACTTCAAATGTTTGGCATCTGTAAAGGCAGCTGCAAAGGTCGCCTCCGAGCGCCGGCTGGGCGACACCGTTATCGTCAGGGGCCGCAGATTGGCACCTGTCACGGCATATTCAAACCCCTGTGAGTAACTCTGACGGACAGGTCAGCGCGCCGGACCGGAGGTAGCACCCGTGGCTTCGTCGGCCTGGCTTCGTTGAGAGGCAGAAAGTGTGATAAAAGTAAAAATAAAACAAAGTATTCCAGCTTCCCATGACCAATAAATCTGCTTTGACAATGTTTAACCTGTTTTCTTCACTTTTACCTTTTTTCAATTTTATTTTTATATTATGATCACAAGGTTATGCTTAAACTGCCATTTTTATTAAAATCATAACACATTAAAGCTGTCAAAAATAATCGCTAATCAACAACAAAAGAAGGTAAATTAAAAAAATAATAAATTGTTTTGTTGGGTGGTCTTGAACACTGATGAATTCACTTTTAAATACAGATCAACATATTTACTGTTAATCTGTTAAAGTTAGTTTAAAAGGTGTTTTCTCATGGCTCTGTGTGAATATGTTTGAATGTCTGTTAGCAAATACGCACATGAATGACAATTTTTAATGAAACTCTCACGGATAATTATTAAATGTACATCTTAAACTGATTAACTTTTGGAGTCAACCAAATTCAAAATGTCTGCCACAACTAAATGATGTTAGCAAACACAAAAATCGCTATTACGTTGTCAGTTTTAAAGATGTTAAGCTACAGTTTAGCATTAGCTGAGCATCCTCACGTAACTATTGCATTGTCTTAGAGTCAACCTCATTTAAAATGGTAGCAATTAAATGATCTTAAAAATCTGCTAATTGATCTTAAACTCTTTACTAAATTTAGCTCAGTCAGTTTAACAGACACTGAGCTAAACCATATTGATGTAGTAGCAAACATTCAACCTCATCTGTAAAATATTTGTTTGCATTTTTGGCATGCAATACCAAAGTGATGTGAATTCTTCTATGAATGCTAGTTTATTAATAATCTGAATTCACAACCACTTCACGGCACTTTTTGTGACTTGAAGCCTTCCTAGGCGGCACGGTGGTGCAGTTGATAGAGCTTCTGCTTCTCAGCAAAAATTGTGGGATTAAATCCCAGCAAGGGGCCTTTCTAATGCAGAGACGAATTTCGTCTGTGTATGGGAAACATACACAGATGACAGAAAAAGACATTATTATTATTATTATTTCTAGGTCGAGTTTGCATCAGTGGCGGTGCCAGGAGGACGCTAGGGGGTGCCACAGCTCCCCCTGGAAAAGCCATAGCACCCCCCGTAGATACCCAAAGAAAATACCAGATTTTCTTTATCATCTAAATTAATTTTCTTTAATATGTGGTAGTTGTGATATTTTCCTTGCAAAACACAACTAATAAAAAAAAAATCAATGATTATACTGAGTAAAGAAAAAATCCAATCTCACAACGGGAAGTGAACATGAATTTGGACAGTTTTCTGTTATCCAGATTTCCTAGGATGGAATCAGAGAAGGAGGAATTTATGGAAGCAGACTGCAACCAACAAAGAAGCAATAATTTGGAAGAAGGGGATCAAGCGTACTACCATCCTTCCACATTTGCGGAGAATGCGAACACTGCTAGCGCCAGACAGCTGCAGGATCTAAGCAGAAAGTCTTTAAGATGGACCAAGATGACCACTTCTGCAAAAGTACCCGCCTGTTTGGAGCTCAACTGAGAAGTTTTAACAAAGGCTGGCTTGATCAATGCGGATGGAATACAGCGTGGGTAGAGATGTCGTGTTTTGCGTTACTTGTCAGCATTTTCTAAAAGGACAGAGATTTCACAACAATAGGTGTATTGTGCTGTTATGAAGACTTCTGATGGTGAGTGAATGATTTCCTATCTTAGATCTTATTAATGTTTTTCTTTTACATTTTATTGCCGGATGTACATGGGACCCTGTGTACACACCGATAATCTCGTTCCACCACATGTACCACATGTGGTGCGAATGACAAAAAAGAACATCTGACTCTGACTGACTCTGACTCAATCTTGTGACTTTACAATGCATTCAGCATTGTGCACTGAAATTGTCCACTTATACACAGATACAATACTGTATGGGGGAACAATACAGTGGATTTATTGTAACAGTTTGTATGTCATGTTTGTACATGCTTTAATTAAATTGCAGAACACAACATAGTCACTATCCACTTCATTGGTGACTTTTGTCTGAGACCTGAGTGCACCTCTGTGCTTGCATCCGTGTGAGTTGAGAACTGAACAAACAAATGATCCCTCATATCACCCTTAGTAAAATGCTTAGCGCTCCCACCCCCTTAGCACCTGCAGAAAAATATATCTGGAGCTGCCACTGGTTTGCATGTTCTCTCTATGCATGCATGTGTTTCTCTGTGTCCCTGTGATGGGCTGGAGACCTGTCCAGGGTGTGCCCCACCTCTTGGACAGTGATAGCTGGACATGGGCACCGGTGACCCCTGTGACTTGAAAAGGAAGAAGTGGGTAAAAGATGATGGATGGATGGATGGACGGACGGACGGACGGACGGACGGATGAAGCAATCCCTGCTGCTCAGGTCCTCTGGTTCATTATAAAGTCAAAGTCAACTTTATTGTCAGATCTGCAATATGTACAGTGCAGGACATACACAGGACCGAAATTGCGTTTCTCTCAGTCCCTCGGTGCAACAGTAAACATCTAAACATTGAAACACTGAAACATATAATAATAGACATAAGCATAAAATAGTAAAACTAACACTGTCCTGAGTTTTTTTTGCATAGTGGTATAAAAAAAGAGTATAAAAAGTATAACTAAAATAAACTAAAGGTTTCTAGCATTGACATTTGCAAAGTGGCAAAGCAGCGTATGAGTCAATGTACACAGTATATGTATGAGGTAGTAGTTGATGTTGTTATAGAGGCAAAAAGTGGCATATGCAGTAAGGCACATTGGGCATCCCTAAATAAGACCGTTCAGAGCACACTGTATATGTACCAGCAGTGGTGTAGATATTAGAGTAGTGTAAATAAATGTAAACAGTAGTAATTACATGTAAGCAGTAGTAATAAAAGTAAACAGTATTAATAAATGTAAACAGAGAATGTAAACAGTATTATGATTATAGGCAGTGATGTAATACAGACATTAGTGCAAGTATGAGAAGTAGTGCAAACTACTATTATGAACAGCTATTTAAAAACTCCACGAGTATCCATAATGGGATAAAAAAAAACATTAGATCATTCTTTAAATGATTTGGCTGCATGTAATTCAAACATTTTCTTGCCACCGAAGTCTTGGACTTGTCTTTTTTTTTTCTGCTCTGAATGTTGTGGGGGTCAAAACAGCGGAATAAGCACCTCCTTATTGAAGAGGACAAGAGCAATGATCGATGCCAATCGCGTAATCAGGCTTTATTTGAAGGGGGTCGCTGATTCTCAGTCCATCAAGGTTAAGAGTGCGGCACTTGTCACGGCGTGATTTATTATTGCCAGGAGCAGACGAACACTGTCGCGTGCCACAAGGGTCGGGTGTGGGGGGGGGTTGTTAAGGAATGAGTCAATGAGGCTCCGCCGTTTATTAATAAGTCCAGACGTTATATGTGAGGCACATTTTGGAAATTACCCTTGAAAAATTAGCATGTCACGATCAATCGTCATCAAATGATTGGAGGGGAGTGGCCCGGCTTTATTCATCATCACATGCTCACGCTTTAAAGAAGTGGATTGGTATTCAGATGTCCAACACCAAAGAGTTATTTCACTCTCTTTTTGTTGTTAGCCACTCAAGTGTGTCAGCATGTGTAGATGTGATTGAGTTTATCCTCATGACTCTTTCAAGATTTGATAAATATTAAAAACAAAACATCTAAATAAAGCATTGATCCATCAGAGCGACGTTTAAAGATGAAGTTAATGGGTGATGACAGTCCTGATGGAGCCTTTTCATAATCTCTGTGAATGAAAATGACGCGTAAAAGCTCAGAATAAGGAGCGTAAAGCTTCCAGTTTGTGGTGAAAGAGACGTGGCGGTGACTGATGCCTATTTACAAACAAAAGTGCGCCTTGACACTCTTCGCCTGTCCGCAAGAACTCAGTGGTATATGCGAGACGAATGGAGCGGAAACGGCATTTTTCATCCCGTTCCCCTCTGTTTGTGCACCCCTTACGCTCACTACACAACAGGGAACACATGTAATGCATCACGCCGTGATTTCTGACAGCAAGGTGGAGGTAATAACTTTAGGAAGCCTGCTCAATTTTTTTCCCCCTCCTTATGTTTTTTTTTATTTTTTCCGCCCTCCTTCCCCTCGGCGCCCACCGATCTCGGCGGCTCGACACTCTTATGTCAGCCATCGATCTGGTGGTTGGAGACAACTCATTTCGTTGTCGTGACATGCCATGATGGACCGGCGTGCCCCGAACCCCTCGACCGATTCCCGTCTCCGTGTTCCAGTGAGCCGCTGTCAGAGAGGCAGAGTGTCGGGACGCTTGGCAAGTCTATTGATCCTCCACGGGTGGACGACAAGAGAAGGGGACCAGTGCTGTTCTCCTCAGGCACTTTCTTTATGTCTGTGGATCTTGTCATACAGCAACACCAATCTGTCACCAAATCTGAGACACTGTCAGTGGGTGAAGTCGCTGTGTAGGAAGGTTTTCTTCATTTCACTGTTGTACTTGTATCAATGTTAAGTCAGCATTGCATTCATTCAACCTTTATTCATACAGGTTAATCCCATTGAGTCTCAGGGACTCATGTACAAGAGAGACCTGATTTTAACAAAGAGTGATGACAACAGTGGATAACAAAGACAACAATAGACATTCATAAAGGAAGCATACAAACTGAGATTTTTTTTTTAACAATTGAAAATAAAATGGTATTTAAAAGAAAATGTAACAAAAAAACAGCTAGGTTGTAAGGTGATTTAGAAAACTAAAAATAGGAACTTATCTGCATTGGTTTTTGCCAAGAACTTAACAGATGTTTGAAGCCACTTAGAGAAGTCAAGGTTGAGAGCTTCAGATTTTTTTTGCAAGATATTCCAGGAAAGAGGAGCAGAGAGAAGACCCTTTTGCCTAGTTCAGTCCGCACTGAGGAAACAAGGGGTAAATGACTACGGTACATATTTTTAAAAGTCGGCAGTAACATAATAGTCAAGATGATTTTGACTAGTTGATGATATCATAGGAACTCAAGACACAAAAAAAAATTGCAAGAAAAAAGTAATTTACCGTACTTTCTGCCCTTTAAGCCGCTCCACCCTATATGTCGCATTAGTCCAATTATGTCCAATAAAGTGGAAAAATCCATAAACGTGTCACACCTCCGTATACGTCGCATCTATTATGCGTCACCGCTGACGCGTCGCGTATGTTACGCGTCACCGCAAATGGCCACAGGAGTGTGCACGGTAGGACTTTAACAAGATTAACACTTAAAAACAATTATTTGTTTGCTGAAAATTATAGCAAAGATGTGTCTGAGCTGAACTTTTCCTTAATAAATGCACGTAATGTTCAAATCAGCTGAATTTAAAAAAATAGTTTTGCTACGTCGGTGCTGCAAAGCGTGCATGCGCAGCGAGTGGATACGCTTCATTTCTTTAAAATTTAACAAGATTAACCCCTAAAAAAAATTGTTTGCTGACATTATAGTAAAAGTGTTTCTGAGCTTAACTTTTCCTTAATAAATGCACATAATAGTCAAATCAGCTGGATTTAAATTGTTTCGCTTTGATGTCTTCCAAACGGTTGTGCGTGCTTCGAAAATAAATTATAAATAAATTGAATTTTCACTCCAACATCTCCTAAAGCTAACTCATTTGTAAATTTCCATCCGGTGATTACTTTCTGTAAGTTTCATCAAAATCTGTCCTGTGGTGCTTGAGCTATTTTGCTAACAAACACTGAGGTAACAGTAGTTTATACCTCCAGAGAGTAGGAGGCCGTGCTGCAACAGAGTGAGTCCGAGCAGAGGAGGCTTCTGTCGGACACATGAGCTGGGAACGGTCGGTGGACTCTCTGGAAGTGTCAGAACTCCAGAGAGCAGGAGGCCGGGCTGCGACAGAGTGAGTCCGAGCAGAGGAGGCTTCTGTCGGCCACATGAGTTGGGAACGGTCGGTGGACCCTAGCAGCCAAAAGTGGTACTGTGCCCCTAGCGTCCGAAACTGGTACCGCTCCATTTTTTCATCAAAATGAATGGAAACGGTCATATCTCAGCCAAAAATTGGTCTAAAAATATGGGAAAAAATCCCTAAATATGTCGCTTCGCCCCATAAGCCGTAGGACATGAAACATTTGGTTTAAAAAAAACTGTGACTTATAGGCCGGAAAATACGGTATGTATTTATGCTCTGACCATTTGTCGTACTGCAAATAAGTCACAGGAAAACCAAAACTATTGTTAAGCTGCAAAAGTGAAAGAAATGTCCGGCACGTAAAAAAAACAAGGCTAAGAGCAGCAGGGCGGGCGGTGGTGAAGCACCTTGTTTTATAGTTTTTACAGTTAATAATGGTCATCGGCCGCACGCGTCTTCTGACGCAGCAGCTGGTAAGCTTCAGGTGAGGCGCTGGCAGTCATCCGTCTGGACTTTTTTGTACATCTTTTAACCGGCCGGTCAGTGTAGCTGGTGGTGATCCAAATTGGTTTGTCAGCCGCGTGCGTCCGCTGATGCAACCAAAAGTGACACCAACCCAGCCAGCCCATTATTTTGGCTCGGGCTGACGCGGACGTGTTAAAAATGACAGCACTACCGCCCTGATGTCTTTATTTTATTAAATTGTGAATTTTGGATTGGGTGGAATAGGGCTAGGAACATTGAAATATAACAATGTCCTGAATGGACTAGTCAATTCGACCCCTAGAGGGTTTGTTGAACTGGGATCCTCGGGGTGAGCAACTGGCACGGCTATTCATAACGTGGTTGGTCCGTGGAGTCATTCCCCTTCAAGGAATGCAGGACGACATTGCTAGAGGATCCCAGTTCAACAACCCCTTTTTGCTGATCCTGTCTGGGCCCGGGGCCCTGCCGTTAGACTTTTTGGCTAGGTTTTCCACCACCTCTGCTGCCATTATAAGTTCATAGAACTCCCGGTTATCGGAGACCAAATCCGTCCGGAACTCCCCAAGCCCGTGGAACTGCCTACCGACTTCCCATCTCTTACGAAACTCTTCGTAGATTTGTTCCATTGGCAAGGCGCATTCCTGGCTCGCGGCACCATCGAGGATCTGTGTCGCAAGCCTAGCCTGATCCCTCAAGTACCTGAGAGTGCAAGCTGTAGCTGCACTCACACAATGACATGTAGGAGGAGATGTATGAAGGCAACAGACCAAGAAGTGATTTAAAGATGAAAATCTACCAGTGAGAGAGTCTGGTGATATCCAGTTAACCAGTAAATACAGGGTGCAGAGGTGGGTACAGTAGTTGCAGACAGTTATGAATCTGTGTGCACTGTGATAGACAGCATCCAACATCTGCAGGGTGCTTGTAGGAGCAAACATATAGATGTTACCATAGTCAATGGAGGGAAGGAAAGTCACAGTTACAAGTTGTTTCCTAGCATTCAGAGTCAGACAGGATCTGTCTCTGAAAAAGAAACACAATTTAACTTTCAGTTTCGTTACCAGATTTTCCACATAGCTTAAAAGAGAAACGCAAGTCTACCAGGATACCCAAATATTTGTAGGAATCGACAAACTCAATAGGGACGCCATTTGAGGATAAAATCGAATGAAGAACTGCCGGGACCGACTTCCCGTTTGAAAACAAAATCCCTTTGGTTTTGTCAGTGAATAGGCCAAGTTTGAAACGGAACAAATCTGACTGGATGATAATGAAAGCGGATTAATTAGCATTTATACGGCTGTTTTTAGTCTTGATTTTATTTATTTTTGTACATTTTGGTTAAGTACCTTTGCATACTCTGCAGTATTTTAGTCATTTGAACATCAGAATGTTCATCTCATTCAGATGATCTGTGGGACTAAGTTTTTAAAACGTTTAAACCTTTCAGAATACTTATATTTTTATACAATAAAATTTAAAAAACATACACAAGGCTCTTAAAAAAGAATAAAAAAATAAAAGTTCTATGAAAAGGCCACAAAGACCAGTGTGTCTTTATGCTGTCTCTGGCCATTCCTAAAACACGGATGTAGCCGGCCACACCCCTCAGAGAAGTTAGTTTGCCTGTTCTCTCTGTGCATGCAGGGGTTTTCTACGGGTACTCCAGTTTCCTCCCACAGACCAAAAACATGCATGCTAGTGTAACCCAGGGTAAAACTGCCCCTGGTGAAATTGCTGTTAATCCCGCCTCCGTTGCTCCATTGGTTAGAGTGACAGTCAGTCACACAGTGCATTCAGCCAATCAGCCACACCTGAGGTGGTTTTTCAGGCCTGCTCCAGCTTTCCCAGTCAGGTGTGAAGGGGAGAGCTGGAGACAAGGGAGCTACAGGTTTGTGCTTTCAAACAATCTGTTTATCTCTTTGTTTAATATTCATGTTTAATAATCCAATCACTCTGCAATAAGCCCATTAATCACTCAAATAATAAATCAGTCTCTACAATCTGGTCATGTTCCACTGCCTCTAAAAACTGCCATCATTAGGCCTCTTCTGAAAAAATCTAATTTGGATCCCGACATTTTTTCTAATTACCGCCCAATTTCCCACCTCCCGTTTCTGTCCAAAGTGCTGGAAAAAGCAGTTGCTGCTCAGCTGCAGGACCACCTACAGCAACACTCTCTGTACGAGAAGTTTCAGTCTGGATTCAGAGCAGCTCACAGTACTGAGACTGCATTACTGAGAGTTACAAATGATATCCTCATGGCTGCTGACACTGGCTCTCCCTCCGTCCTTGTCCTCCTTGACCTCACTGCAGCCTTCGACACTGTGGACCATAATATTCTCCTCCACCGTCTTCATGTGGAGGTCGGTCTCTGTGACACTGTCCTGGACTGGTTCAAATCTTTCCTCTCCGATAGGCTGGAATGCGTTAGTCTTGGCAATGCCACTTCCCAGACAGTCGGTGTCTCCTGTGGTGTCCCTCAAGGGTCAGTTCTGGGGCCCCTGCTGTTTTCCCTTTACATGCTGCCTTTAGGTCAAATTATTAATCAGTTCAACATTTCTTTTCACTGCTATGCCGACGACACACAGCTTTACATCAGGACTGGATCATCCTCATCATCCCCATCTCCATCTTCACTCACTGCCCTCTCTGCCTGCCTGGAGGAAATAAGGGCATGGATGAATCAGAACTTTCTTCAATTAAACTGCTCCAAGACTGAGGCCATAATGATTGGCACCCCTCACCAGATACAAACATCA